>VMDO01003645.1:107399-139340 GCA_007922755.1 Pedetes capensis
CTCAAGCCCGAGCCCTACTCCTGCTGGCACAGCCTTGTCTGAGAGAAGTGAGCCCTGCCCCTGCTTTGACTCCGCCTGGCCCACCTTCCACTTCAGCCCTAAGCCTAGGATTGTACAGGAAGACTCATCCAACACAGGCTCCGTCCCCACCCCAGGCCCCACCCACAGCTCCTGAGCACCCCACCGATCTGTTTCATTCCACCAACCAGCCACGCCCCACCTCAATACATGATCCGCCTCCAGGGCAGCATATATGTGAATGACTTCGCACGTGTGGTGAGCAGCGACCAGGAAGCAGTGAACGGCATCCTGCACTTCATTGACCGTGTCCTGCTGCCTCCCGACGTGCTGCACTGGGAGGCGGATACTGCCCCACTCCCTAGTGTATGATTGGGCATGTGGCTGGTGGCTTGGGATCCTCCCTTTCCCCTGACCTGCTGCTCATAAGTGCCTTTCCCCAGAGAAATGTCACTAGTGCCGCGGAGAGTTTCGGTTACAAGATCATCAGCCGCCTCCTGACGGTACTGTTCGTGCATGTGGGCTTGACAGTGTGCGCATGAGTGCGAGTTTTCTGTTCATCTGCATCCCTATGAGAGTTCCCTTGCACATGGGCCGTGTGTGTGCATGAGTTTTCTAGCTATGCACACGTGTGGCCGTGTGACCTTACAGACCTGACAAGTATGAAGTCGATATATAGGCAAGGTTGTGTGTACAAACTCCCTGCCGGCGTGCACATATTTAGTAGTTGCCCCTTATTGACGGTTTTACTTTCTGCCATCTGAAAATATTAAATGGAAAAATGCCAGAAATAACTCACAAGTTTTAAATAACTTACTACATACAGTATGGGCTGGGATTTAGCTCAGTTGGTACAGCGCTGCGCTGCAGTCTCTGAGGTCCTGAGTTCAATTCCCAGCACCCCAAAAATGGGAGAAGGACCTGGCAATCCACTCCCAAGGCAATCCTGAAACAGTCATTGAAAACCCTATGAGGGTCGCTATGAGTTGGATACCGACTAGACGGCACCTCACAACAACAACAACATACAGTATATTGTTATTACTGTTCTATTATTGTTAATCTCTTACTGGGCCCTGTGCATAAAGTTTATCATCAATACAGGGAAAAACAGTATATACAGGGTTCAGTACTGTGCAGTACTGGCTTCAGGTACTCAACTGCAGGGTTATGGGACATGTCTCTTACAGATAAGGGGGATTACTATCTGCCCAGAATGGCTACATCTGAGTGTGGCTAGTGTGAAGGCTGCTGGTGTCTCTAACGCCCCTTCCTGAACTCTGTGGTGCAGCCCCCAGTCTCTGACTGCCACACCTCTGCTCTAAACCCCCCAGGTGGCTGGCCTCCTGCCCATGCTTCGAGATGCATCCCATAGGCCACTCACAATGCTGTGGCCCACAGATTCTGCCCTGCAAGCCCTGCCTCCTGATCGGCAAGCCTGGCTATACCACGAGGACCACCGTGACAAGCTGGCAGCCATTCTGCGGGGCCACGTGATCCGCAACATTGAGGTGAGTACCCCTCCTGTCCTTGGTCCCCACTGCTCGCAGCTCAGCCTGCCTGCCTAGCCCCAATTGTGGCTCCGTTTGTTCAGGCCATGGCATCTGACCTGCCCAACCTGGGCCAACTCCGAACCTTGCATGGGACCCCCATCTCCTTCTCCTGCAGCCGTGCCCGGCCCGTGAGTCTGGGGAAAGGGGTTGGATGAGGGAAGTGGGAGGGGCAGGGAGGAGCTGCAGCGCCCGTGACCCTCCTGTACTCTACGCTCTCCCCTGCAGGGGGAGCTCATGGTGGGTGAGGACGATGCCCACATTGTGCAGCGGCACTTGCCTTTTGAAGGTGGCCTGGCCTATGGCATTGACCAGCTGCTGGAGCCACCTGGCCTTGGTGCACGCTGTGATCACTTTGAGACCCGGCCACTGTATATGGTGAGGGAGGCCACAGGCTGCAGGGAGATGGGCAGGTGCCCAAGCCCACCAGTCTTGTCCATCCACCTGACCTGGAGATCTTGGCCTCCGTCCCTTCCAGACCTGTAGCATCTGTGGGATGGAGCCACCTTGTCCTCAGGGCTCACAGGAGAAGGTAAAGGCCTGGGGGCTGAGCTGGGGGTTGGGCAGAGGTTAAGGACATGAAGCTCAGGCTCTCTGTGGCCTGGCTCTTGGCTCAGGGCAGACCGGAGACCTGCCGGCACCCCCACTCAGAGCTCTGGACGACCCCTTCGTTGCATTTCTTGAGGTTACACAGTGTCTGGGGACGGCTCAGCCCCTGGGGCCATCCCCGACAGTTTCTCACTGGCTGCCATCGCAGCTGTGTCACTACCACCTGGAAGCCCAGCTGCTGCCCTGGTCACTACGGCAGTGACTGTCAAGGTGAGTATCCTGAGGTTGTAGACACTGGACTGGCTTCTCCAACACCCAAGATAGCCAACATCATGGCTGTGGCCATTGTCCCTGAGAAACGGTACTGGGGTGCCCTGAGGCAGGGGGGCATGGACAGTGAGTAGATTTTACTAGAGGGAATGCTCAGAGGTAGGGTTGGCGTGCAAGGGGTGCAGAAGTTGGTGGGGTGTCCTAGATGGTGTGGCTGTTCTCTGGGCTTAGCAGGCTCTCAGCCGTGCGGGGACAAGGATAGACTGGAAGTTCCTAAAGAGCTGTGGCTGCCACTGAGTGGAAGCCAGATGGCAGGGCTGGGCTGCAAGTGGGACGTTCTGATGAGAGTGCTGCATCTCCCTCACATGTACCCATCCCCTAGCTTGCCCTGGGGGCCCTAGCAGCCCCTGCAGCAACCATGGTGTGTGCCTGGATGGCATGAGTGGCAGTGGGCAGTGTAAGTGCCTCTTGGGCTTTGCTGGGACAGCCTGTGAACTCTGTGCCCCAGGTGCCTTTGGACCCCACTGCCAAGGTAGGTCGTCTCTCCCTGTCCTGCCCGAGCCTGCCCCAGCTTACTGGGCCTGTGTGCCAACTTGTGTCTTCCTGCCTGGCTGTCTCCCCAGCCTGCCACTGCAGCCCCCATGGCCACTGTGATGAGGGTCTTGGGGGTTCTGGCTCCTGCTTCTGTGATGAAGGCTGGACTGGGTCCCACTGTGAGGTGCAGCTGGGTGAGTGGCCGGTGTGCATGGACCCACGCTGTGCACTTGCACATGCTGGTGTGGCCCCCGACTGCGCACACGGGTGGAGGCACTAAGGATGGGTGGGAGAGGTGGCAGCCAGGACAGCAGCTACTGACCTGGTCATGTGGGATGGGCCCTGGGGACAGAGATGCAGCCTGCGTGTGCCCCACCCTGTGCACCCCAGGCTGTGTGCCGTGCAGGCAATAGCTGCGAGTGCAGCCTGGGCTACGAAGGGGATGGCCGCGTGTGCAAAGGTGAGCAGAGGTGGGGGCTGGGCAGGCGGGAGGCCCTGGTGCCCTTGCAACACCAGGTTCAGCCCCCGCTCTGCCCCCAGTGGTGAATCTGTGCCAGAAGGGGCATGGCGGCTGCAGCGTGCATGCCAACTGCAGCCAGGTTGGCCCAGTAGTCACCTGCACCTGCCTGCCTGCCTATGAGGGTGATGGCTGGAGCTGCCGGGCCCGTGACCCCTGCTCAGATGGCCACCGCGGAGGCTGCAGCGAGCACGCGGACTGCCTGAACACAGGCCCGGTAAGCAGGTCGGGGAGCCAGCGGCCACAGCGTGGAGGCCCACAGGTTGGCTCCCCTGGTCTCTGTAGGGCTCTCTGTTCTCCCTGCCCCCAGAACACACGGCGCTGTGAGTGTCACGCAGGCTACGTGGGGGATGGGCTGCAATGTCTGGAGGAGGAGGAGCCGCCAGTGGACCGTTGTCTGGGCCAGCCAGCACCCTGCCACATGGACGCCACGTGCAGCGACCTGCATTTCCAGGGTGTGCTCGCCTGCCCGCTCCTGGAGCCTGGCTGTGTCCCTGGGTGCTGGCTGGCTGACCGCGCTCCCTTCCCTCCTGCAGAAAAGCGTGCTGGTGTCTTCCACCTCCAGGCCACCAGCGGCCCTTATGCCCTGACCTTCTCGGATGCTGAGGCAGCGTGTGAAGCCCAGGGGGCTGAACTCGCTTCACTCCCTCAGCTCTCTGCTGCCCAGCAGGTGTGTGAGGCCCAGGAGTGGGAGCCAAGCCTACCAGGGATCCTCAGATTGGGCCTCAGGGCTCAGCATCCTCTCCTGCCCCTTACAGCTGGGTTTCCACGTCTGCCTTGTGGGCTGGCTGGCCAATGGCTCTGCTGCCCACCCCGTTGTCTTCCCTGCGGCAGACTGTGGTGGTGGCCAGGTGGGCGTAGTCAGCCAGGGTATCCGCAAGAACCTCTCTGAGCGCTGGGATGCCTACTGCTATCGCGTGCAAGGTGAGTCCACTCCCCCTAAACCCCTGCTCTCTGCTCTGCCCCTTCCCTCCAATTACCCGAGCCACTGACCCGCCTTTCCTGCAGACGTGGCTTGCCAATGTCGGGCCGGCTTTGTGGGTGACGGGATCGGCACGTGTAACGGGAAGCTGCTTGATGTGCTGGCTGCCACCGCCAACTTCTCCACCTTCTATGGGGTGTGCAAGGGCCCGGCCTCAGGGGTGGGGATGTGGGTGGCTGGAGTCCCCAGGAAGGGAGCCTGCCCACAGCCCTGTCTCTCCACCCTCCCAGATGCTGCTGGGCTATGCCAATGCCACCCAGCAGGGTCTCGAGTTCCTGGACTTCCTGGACGATGAGCTCACTTATAAGACACTTTTCGTGCCTGTCAATGAAGGTTTTGTGGACAATATGGTAACAGCAGGGCCCTGAGCACAGCAAGGCCCCGTCTGCTCCCTCTGGCTGGACCAAGCCCACAGGCCTTGCTCTGCCCACAGACCCTGAGTGGCCCAGACCTGGAGTTGCATGCTTCCAATGCCACCTTCCTGAGCACCAATGCCAGCCAGAGGACTTTGCTCCCTGCCCACTCTGGTCTCAGCCTCCTCATCAGTGACGTGGGCCCTGACAACGGTTCCTGGGCTCCTGTGGTGGGTCCAGTCTCTGCTCCTGCCCTGCTGGCTCAGCCCTCACTTCCCTGCCAGGCCTGACTCTGGTCTCCTCGTAGGCCCCTGGGACAGTTGTGGTTGGCCGTGTCATCGTGTGGGACATCATGGCCTTCAACGGCATCATCCATGCTCTGACCAGCCCCCTACTCACACCCCCCCAGCCAGTGAGTCCAGGGGAGGGGGAGGCAGAGCTGCAGGTGGGGGGTGAGGGTCAGCTCTGGCCAGATCCTTGACACTATTCTTGCTCACAGCGGGCAGTGCTGGCACCCGAGGCCCCGCCTGTGGCAGTAGGTGTGGGAGTGGTGGTAGCTGCTGGGACACTGCTTGGGGTGGTGGCCGGAGCCCTCTACCTGCGTGCCCGAGGAAAGCCTGCAGGCTTTGGCTTCTCAGCCTTCCAGGTAGGGTGAGGGGGTGGGGGCAGGCCCCGTACTCAGCCTCGAGGCCCTCACCGCTCACCCTTCCCCTCCCAGGTGGAAGATGATGCCGACGATGACTTCTCCCCATGGCAGGAAGGGACCAGCCCAACGCTAGTCTCTGTCCCCAATCCTGTCTTTGGCAGCCACGATGCTTTCTGCGAGCCCTTTGATGTGAGTGTGGTTGTAGTGGGCTGAGGAAGTGGCCCTGTGCCCCGCTCAGCCCTGTGGCAACAGCTGTCCTCTCTCAGGACGCGCTCCTGGAGGAGGATGTCCCCGACACCCAGAGCATCCTCGCAGTCAAGTGATGGACAGGAGCTGAAGCGGGGCACACAGTGGAAGGAGACTTTTATTGCTTGGCTGGACAGCTGCTCAGAGAGGACCAGGCAGGAAAGGCCAGTGCAGGGTCTGTCCTGGACAATAAAAGTCCCTCAGCGGATGTGGGCCATGTCACCGAGGAAAGGCGTCTTCATGCAGCCAGTGCAGAGCTGGTCCATCCAGAGGGGCGCCTCGTGCTGCAGTGGCGTGCGGCGTGGGTAGAAAGTGAAGTCCACACGGTAGTTGAGCAGGCAGCTGAGGGAGGCCATGTAGAGGTCGGAGAAGCGCACGAGGCGCCGCGAGAAGTAGGTGGGGTTGTGGAAGGTGCGGAAGATGCTCCCAAACTGGGCGTTGAACAGGGCCTTGGTGATGCACCTGGAAGGTGGCGAGACACCGGTCACCCGATGGTGGGCGCAGGAGGGCCTGGACAGGACGCCTGCCCTGGCCTTGCGCCACTCACCTCAGCTCCTGCCGCTCCTTCATCCAGGCAGCCAGCACCTGCCGCGATTCCGCGTCCTGATAGGTCTGGGGCGACAGGAAGCGGGGTGTGCGCATGCGGAAGGCGGCAGCCCCGAGCCTCCCCGTAGAAGCCGCCCCAGCCCCACTGTCTCTGCACCTGCATTCGCTCTAGCAGCCCCGTGAGTGCCTGCTGCCAGGTCAGCGAGTGCATGTACTGCTCCGTGTTGATGATGCGGATCTCACGCTCCAGCTCGGGGATGATGGCGCCAGTGCGCCAGCCGTGCCGCAGCATGAGATCCTGGGTTGGGGAGGAGGGGACTCAGTGCCAGCTAGAAGGGCTCCCAGCCCTCCTCCAGCACAGCGCTGCCTGGCTCACCGCTAGGTCGCTATATAGATGGTCTCCAAAGTAGAGCACGCGAGGGCCTCGCCATTCGGTCAGGCGTAGGAAGTCAAACAGGTTTCCCTGGGGAGTGGAGGGCTAAGGCTGAGCCAGCAGTGCTCTCACGGGCTCCAGGAACCAGGTCTTGGCCTCCACCAGCCCTCCCAAATCCCCAGAGGCAGCCAAAGCCAGCCGGATGCTGGGCTGCCCTTTCCCGTGGCCTCGCTGTGCTGAGGCCCTTGCCTCCCCACCCTTGGGAAGCAGGGTCCGCCTGGGCAGGGACCGTCTCCTGTAGGCCTAGCATGGCATCTGCAGCCTCAAGGACTTCCCCATGGCCTCAAACCCACCGCAGACTAGGGACTGAGTTTGTGAGAAACAAATCACAGGGAGGGGCCCATGCCTTGAAGAGTCTTGAAGTCCTTGGCCCCAGCCCAGAGGGACCCAGCTGACTAAATGGCAGGGCTCAGAGGCAGGCCGTGTGCTTCCCCCGCTCAAAGCTGAAGGCAGAAACACTCAGGCCCAAGCCTAACTAGGGAAGCTCCCAGGAGGGCAGAAACGCACAGGCCAGAGCTCCAAGTGTAGCAGCCAGCAGGGGCCCACGCCCAGCAGCAAGAGCACAGGCTCGGTGAAGCACAGTTCAGGGAGCAGCCTGCGTCCACAAGCCTCAGAGAGATGGGAGCTATGGGGACTTCTCTGAGGGCAGGCAGACCCACTGAGGTGTAGAGGGGCAAGGATGCTCGGAAGAAGACCGTCACCCTCCAGCTGAAGGGCTGGGGAGAGTCAGGGTGGGCACCAGGGGTGGAGGACTGCTGAAGGCCTGGCCTAGGCACCCTGATGCTGCTGCCTCAGCCCCAAGGACTCTGGAACCCCCATACCTAACAAGCCTAGCTCAGTCAAGAGTCCCACATTCCAGCCACATATTTAATCACCTCCTGCTCCCAGTTGGGCCCCTCTAATCTTCCTAGCCAGACAGGAAGGGGGGGGCCCCCTGGAGTGTTCATGAGCTGCCCCCCTGGCCCAGCTCAGGCCCCAACCAGGCTGTTTCTACCTAGAGTAGTGCTCAGTCCCCAACTAGTCACAGTGCCACTCATTGGCACTTAGCGACCGTGGGGCCTTCTAAGGGCAACTCAAATAGAGCATTATACGTGCTTCGCAAACAAGCAAAGTAAGGCACAGAGGCCACTAGGCCGAGGGCCCTCTGCTACTGAGATGGAAACAGAACTTTGCACCCAAGACCCTGAGGCTGCGCCCGCTCTCCACTCTGCCCAGACCTGCTCCCTCAGCCTAGCCCTGGTGGCCGCTGGCTCCAGCCCCTGGTGTGAGGCTGGCGAGAGCCATGGGGCTGTGCTCCTGCTTTGGAAGCTGCCCTTGCACGGTCGGGGGCCCTGGCTGGTCCCTGTGTCCTACCAGGTGCCACTCCCCGAGATGGCCCTCACCTGCCGGTAGATCTTGCCTTTTTCCAGGCGGGTGATGCGGTCCCAGTGCAGAGAGCCCTTTTCGTCCAGTTTTCGGAAAGGCCTGAGTGAGGGCAGAGGGCTTGGTTTCCAGTCTGGCAAGGCCATGGGCCAGGTCCCTCCCTGTCCCCTGTGGAGGCCCTCGCACTCAAGTGGGCCACATGGCAGCAAAGGGGTGTCCTCACAACAAGCCCACAGGGGGGACGCCAAGGCCAATCCCCTCCCTGACATGGGGCCTCCACCCTCTTCCCCAGAAACCACAGCCCTGGCCAGGCCCATACTTGCGCCGGTCAGTGAAGAAGCTGGGCTTGTCTGCCTGGACGATAACCACATCGAAGAGCTGACGCCAATCAGGACCCACCATGTGCCGCATCCCCTTGTCCCTGTGCAGAGGTGGCACTGGCTGCAGGTGGTCTGAGGGTGGTGGAGCTGTGCCCACCCCCAGCCCCACCCCACCCTCCGCAGCAGGGCTGGACTCACACGAAACTGAAAGGGCTATTGGTGATAAGGAACAGCTGTTTTCCGTGGGCCACCAAGCGGTTCAGGACTGCGAAGGTCTCATCCCCTCTCAGGATGTACTTCTCTGAGGGGAAGGACGGGCCTGTGAGGGCCAGGCGCGCGCCTGCTCAGGCAGGCCTCAACAGGGCCACTGTCCACCTTACCCATGTCTCGCTCAATCCACTGGTACATGAGGCCCTTCACATGCACGTCCCGGATGGCGTCCTGGGGCAAACCGGGGAGCAGTAAGGGCGAGCGGGGCCAGGAGTGCCCGCCCTGTTGCAGCTAAACTTCACCTCCCCACTGTCTAAGGGGAAGCCCCTTAGGAGTAGTGCTCAGTCCCCAACTAGTCACAGTGCCACTCATTAGCACTTAGCGACCGTGGGTCCTTGTCACGTCCTCACCGTCACGTCCTTATAGAGGTGTGCCTGGTCAAACTCCAGGCCGTGGCCCAGGAAGTGGTCTACCACACATGACAGCAGCGCCATCTCCGGCAGCGAGAAGATGTCCATGAACTGCTTGATGGAGGGGCCCTGGGAAGGGGGCTGTGTCTCAGCCACCCCTCTGGCACCACTACCCCCAGCACTGGCTTCAGGACACCAGGACAGGCACAGCCTGCAGGCCAGGGCTGGCTGTTGGGGTGTGGGCACTGCCTCCCAGGGAGCTGGGATCCACAGCGAGATCACTGGTTTGGGCTGCTTTGGGCAGCAGAAGTTCCAGGGAGTACCTTGCCATAGAAGCCGCTCATCTGGTACAGGGGGATATGCTGGGTGCCCCCGTATAGGTCAATCACCTCCTCGTCTGGCACAGGCTGGAGGCCCCTGATGAGGGGACAGACACCATTGGTCTAAGCCCAGGCAGCAGGCAGGGCAGGGCAGGGAAGGGCTGTCAGCACTGACCTGTAGGCTGTCCCCAGCTGTACATAATGGAAGGCATCAATCTTCATCAGAAGGCTCTGGGAGCACCCGGGGGGCAGGACCAGTGGTGAGGACATAGATTTTACCATAGGCCCCCGTGCAAGATCCTCCCTTGGACGGTATGGAGGGGATCAGGTGTACCAAGAGGAAGCTACAGCTTTGAGGCCAGGTAAGGGGTGGACAGATGAGATGACCCTCCTCGAGGAGACGGAAGCTAAGGAAGTAGCCCCTGTGTGTGTGCCCAGTCAGAGAGGCCAGGGGGTCAACGTCCGGCCACTCACCTTTTGAATATCATAGTGGAGGCCACGGATAGCGAAGCTGGGGTCGTAGTCATACTTCCGAATACCCTCTGGGTACTGTTGGGCAAAGGCAGGCCAGGCCTAAGCCAGCGGCACTGCCAGGTTCCCGGGGAGCCCCAAGATTTAGCCTGGGATGTAGGCTGAGGTGGGTCCTGGAGGCCTGCCGGGCCTGGCCAGCCTCACCTTGTAGTGCTCGATCAGGATGTCCCGAGCGGCACCAAAGATTTCAGGGTGCAGCGCATCTGCGTACTGGGCCAGTGTGTAATCATAGTCGAAGCCATAGACCTCAACGTCACCAAGGCTGATCTCATTATTGGCATAGATGGCTGCTGGGTTCAGGAGGCTGCAGACCTCAGGGGGCAGAAGGTCTAAAGAAAGGAAAGAAGGCAGCACCATGGGCATTACAGTCACGCCAGTGGCAAATGGTTCCTGAGTATTTGGTGGGTACCCAGTGTGTAAGCCTCACAAAACACCCCATGATAACAACTCTCAGCCCAGTGCTGCATAAGCCCAGAAAGGAGGCAATTGCCCAGGGTCACGTGCCCATCTTAAGGCCGAGCTGGCTGGGCTGAGACCAAGGCCGGAGCTCCTCCCGGTGGCTCCACGGCATTATACCTACCTGTTACCCTAGCACCGATAGCCCTGAGGCACACTAAGCCTCCTCCAGGCTCTCGTCACCGACGTCAACAGACACAGCCATGGGGGAACCCGGGAGCACCTCAGTGACTCAGTTCCTCATTCTGGCCACAGAACAGCTCTCAGGGAAAGTCCTGCCCTTTGCTCAAACCGGTTCAGGAGCCCCACTGTCAGTCCTTCTGTCCCCTGCCCCTGGGCCTCTGTGAGGTGCATGTGGGGACTGAGGGCTCTCCCCCCACCCCCCACCCCCGAGGGCCTGAGGCCAAGAATGCTGCCTTTCTACCCTGCCCGGAGCTGGGGTCAGGGCTCAAGAACATCATGGGGTGGGGAGCACCTGGGCCGCTCAGGCTGCCAACCCTGAACACTTGCTGCAGCCCAGGGAATGAGGCCTTGCTAATCGGATTTCAGCTGCCTGCCAGCTCACATAATGACATTCTCTGGCTTTAGCCAGGGAACATTGCTAATTACGACAGGCGAGACGTGTGATGTCGGGTTCTGGGACAATACCCAGACCTCTCCCTTCTGGGAACATGGTCACAACCATCCTCAGTCCTGCTTGCTCCCAAGAAACTGAGGTTGTCCCTCAGACCCATAGGAGAGAGGCTGAGCAAGGCCAAGTAGGCTCTGGGATTCCAGGCTCCCCTGCCTTGTTTTCCCCATCTGTATAATGGAGGAGGTAGATGGAGAAAGAGGCATGTGACAGAAGCGAACGGGCTGAGGTCAGCCAGTCCCGATTAGGCCCTCTCTTTTGTGGCTGTGAATTCATGAACGTCCCCTCAGGCCTTGGGCCTGTTTCCTCACCTCTAAAAGGGGAACAAGAACCACACCAACGTATTCCATACAGCCCTCCCACTCTGACTCACACACGCAGGATCAAATGGGTGAGGTGCTGCCTGAGCCATGTGCCCCTGTCCCTGGTTTCTGCACTCCTGCGGGACTAGCAGGGAGAGGCCAGCAGGCAGGATTAGGCACGGGGCACTGTCTCACAGGCCCAAGCCCCAGCCCCACAGCACACCTGGCTCTTGCTGCATGCAAGCAGCAGACACCTTGCTGAGGTGCTCCATGCCCGGAGTATTTGCCTCTGAGGCCCCTTTGGAACACAGGCCTCCGCCCCCACCCCCTCCTTTGAGTCAAGTGCAGGGTGTAGGTGTGGGAACAGGTGAGGCTGGTTCCTCTGGTGGCCTCTGGCCAGCACAAGAGCAGCTATGAGGCAGATCCCTGCGTGTGGAAGGAGTACTTCACTTGGATGTTCATAAGACAGCCGACTGCAACCTTCCAGGGAGCGGCTTCTGAGATGCCCTCAACCTGGTGTCACCAGGACCCTGAACCTGAATTGCTCACCTAGCTGGACCTCACCCTCCCACAGCCTGCACTCCTGGATATCAACTATGACCATGACTTTTGGCACAGTGTCCAGAAGCCCCCCAGGGTGAGGTGTCTACTCGTCAGTGCAGCTCCTTTCTGGCATGGAGTTTTGGCTAAACAGTGGCCTCGATCTGCCCTTGAAGAGTGTTCCCAGGAACAAAGCAGGATGGGGAAGCAGGCCACAGTGCCTGGACTCCTCAACCCATTTCAGGACTGAGAAAACCACAGCCCTGGGGTCCACAGGGTGAGGTGGGGTGCCAAGAAAGGATGTGTGCTGACCCAGCACTGGCCTGTCAAGTTTATGGCTTCACTGTCCAGCCTCTACCTTTTACTCCTCCTTGGCTCCCAGCTCCCTCATGTGCCCAAAAGGCTCCAAGTTCTGGGCAAACTCTCCCTAGCTGCCATGAGACTCATCTGTCGAGGTCTTAGGGGCTTATCTTGTGAGGCAGTCACACCGATTCCTCCACAGCCCAAAGGAAGAACAGGTTAATGGAGGTAAAGTTACTTGCTTTAAATCAACCCGCAGGAGACAACTAAGTTGAGATGTGGAATCAGGTCACCCTACCTGCCTCCCATTGCTCTTCTCCTCAGCCTAACCTTCCAGAGTCACCACACTGAGGCCAGATTGGGTGTGAGGCAAGGGTCCTTCTGCACTACTCACGGGGGGTGGGGGTGGGGGGGGTGGGGGAGGGGGGATGGCCTGGGGCTTCCCTCTTTGGCAAAGTTTTGCCCCAAAGTGCTATAGCCCAGGCATACATCAATGTCCAAAAACATCCCTGGAAAACCCCACCCAGACAGGGAGGGCTGGGGCCCAGGGGCCCAAAGATGGCTCACCCTGGTCCTCACCCTGACACATTGCTGGAAATGATCTTGCACAACAGGAACTTAGGGGTCCGTAAGACCCAGGTGGGCCCTGGAAGACAATGCCCAGCAGATTCTGCTCCTTTCAGCACCCCATCTCCAAAGCAAGCTTCTCAGCCCACTTAGAGGGCCTTCTCCAGTTGCAGAACAAAGACTTCTCCCCCAGTAACTGCCCCAGGCCTGCCCCTCCACAGGGACAGATTCCACACAGGACCTCACAACCATTGCTCAGAGGCCTTAACTATGCTGTTTCCAGCTTGTTCAGAGGTGATTCCTGGCCACCCTCCCACTCTCCACACCGCTGGAGGACAAAGCCCCCGTCCAGGCAGTTGGAATCTTCCAGTCAGGGCCACTTTGTCTTACCAGACAATGAAAGCCACGTCACCCATGGGGGTTCCTCCGGAAGCTCCCCTGCCCCTTCTTGGCCTGTTTTTTCCGAGTCATCACAACTCTTGAGGGTAGCCCCAGAATTGTTTTATGCCTGAGGACACTGAGGATCTGGGAGGGTGAGGCTTGCGAGGGCCACCTAGATGGGCAATGATAAGACCTGGCACAGACCACATCTAACTGCTGCAGATGAAGGGCCCCTAGACCCACCTAGACAAAGGCCTGACCTGCGGCCCCAGCCTGCCCTCTGAGAAGAGGCCTTGGGTCTCACCAGCCCATTTCACAGAGCAAGAGGGGAGGCTAGCGGAGGCCAAGTGCCCTGTGCTGCCCTGGGTCTGTTTCTCCAGTGCCTTCGCCGCCCATGCCTAGAGCGCGCAGGCCCTCCTTAGCCAAACCAAAAGGTGCCTGAAAGTCGCGCCGTCCCCAAAAGCCTGTTCCGAGAGCGTTGCTCGCGCCCTTCGCATGCTTTGTCCACAGCAATCCCACTCTAGCTAAAGGCGGGCAGAGAACAAGGGGTTGGGAGCGTTTCCGCCGCCCCCCCCCCCGGAGGCAGACCCGGGAGGGAGATGTCGGGGGCCGCTGCTCCAAGCTCCTGTACACGAAGACAGGAACAAACTTCCCTCTGGTCCCAGGAGTCGGGTCTCTTCGTGGAGACCGGGGGAGCCACAGACGCCCCCGGGGTAACTCGCTGCAGCCTCTTCCAAAAAGCCGCTCAGCCCTCGGTTCTGGGGCTCCAGCGAGCCGCGTCCGGCACTTTCACCAAGTAGCTGCCCCCCGCCCGGCTCCGGGGCAGCGCCCCGGGCCGTCTGTCGGCCCGCCCCGCTCACCCACCGTGCACCAGTCTCCGCATGTCCTGGTAGCGAGCCCAGAGGTGCGCGCTGAGCTCCGCGCCGTCGGCGGGTGTTGCAGCAGGCGCGGAGCGCGGGGCGCCAGGGCAGTGGGCGCCGGGACCCGGCGGGCCGCAGCCAGGGCAGGAGGGTGAGGATGAGGCGGCTCGCAGCCCATCGTGGCCCCCACACAGCAACCAGCGCCGAGCGGCCGCCCGCACTCCCGCACCCGCCATGCCCCCAGCGCGCCGTCCGCGCCGCCCTCCGCCCGTCGGCCAGCCCGCCCGCCTGCCCGCCGCCCTCCGACTGCGCGCCCGCCACGGTGGCCGCGTGCTCCTCACGGCTGCCGGCCAATGGGCGCGGCGCGCAGAGCCCTGGCGACCAATGGGCGGGCCACTTGGCCTGGGGGGCGGGAGGCCCTGGTAGGGGGCGGGGCGGGGCGGGCTCCTGACTCCCTCCCCTCCGGCCCCATCGCAGCCCCAGGGCTCTGCGCCCCTTGGGTCGGCTTGGCGATGGCGGCTCCTTCTCCTGTTCCTAGTCCAGGAAGTCCGAGAGCCTAAAACCTGTCGTCCCCGCGAGGCTCTGGACGGCCAATGCACGAAAAGGAAAGGGCTGGAGCGCGCGGGTTCACGGGGGGCCTCTAGGTCCTCCACCTCCCCATTCGCTTCTGTCCCCCAGCCTCTGCCTTCCTCCCTTTCTCCGAGTTCTGCCCCGGGGGGGCCTGTTCCTCTGCCCCTGTCCCTGACTGCTGGCCGACCGACCGGAGCCCAGGCCGCGCCACTCACTTTCCTAGCGAATAGTCTTTCCCGCGCGCTCCCCAGGGCCAGTCCCAAGGTGGGGGAGACTGCTGAACCTACAGGGTAGCCGACATCCCCTGGAACATCCTTTTCTTTCTGCCGCCCCGGACCCAGTACAGGTAACCCTTTTTAACTCCGAGCTGAGTTACTGGAGATGCGCTCAGGAGGTGTGGACCAGGAATCTCTGCACTCACCTGGTTCTGACCACAGCAAGTGGCCGCACCTGTCTGCTCAACTTCTCCTTGGCTCCTTCAGTCCCCTTCTTGAGGTGCTGTAGTCGATTCTAACAGCGTCGCCAGACTTTACAAAGATATTCTTCTTTTCTACTTGGAACCACTCTCCACTTTGCGTTATTATTTTTCCTGCCCAGATCTGTTTTCTTAGTCTGCAGGTGTACTAGGACGTGTACTGGGACCCAAGGAGGTTGGCCCAGCATCTGTGGGCCCTGTTGAGCATAAGCTGGCCTGGGTGCGTGTTGTTTCCCGGGGTGGTTTGCTGGGTTTAAAGTTGTGTGTGCACATGAAGTTCTCTTGCACCTGGCTTGAGTACCTAGGGTGTCAGATCTTGAGCTGGACGCTGGCTCGCACTGAGGGCAAAAAGTGGACTCATGGGTGGCTGCATCTCTGCAGGCCTTGGTAAGCTAAGTAGGTGCCAGGAGCCTGGCTACATGTAAACCTCTTCCAGGTGAGTGGACGCTCTGAGTAGACCAGCCCTCACAACAACCAAGAAAAACACCAGGGTCCGTATACAGTAGGCAGCTAAAGCTGCTCACAGTTACCTTTCCTGGGGCCCAAGAAAGGGTCATAGGCTTTCATCTGATTTACTTAAGATTGTCTGTATTCACAGCACCTGAGAAAAGTTACCGGTCTTAAGGTTTAGGAGTTGAGCCGTTAAGCGCAGACAGGCTAATAAAAACCAGCGACGTGGTTTGACAACAGAGCCATGCTTATCACCACCGTGCTCTTCTGCAATTATCGTGAGTAAAGAGAAGATGCATAAAAAGCACCTCCAAGTGCTTGGAAAATGGTAAGCACCTATACAGGATAGGTTTTTATTAATTTTACAGTTGTCACAAAACGCTTAGACTTTTGTTGTGATAAAGTTCAGTTTTCAATTAGCACGTCAAATTCTGTTATTTGAGAAGTCTGGTCACCAAGCACGTCTCCGAAATAAAAGCAAGGAGTCGTGTAATTGGATTTCAGAGTATGGTACATACACACTTGATCTTTCACAGAGGGTCATCACTTCGGTCTGGGTACTGGTGGAAAAGATGGCGGTGGCAGAGTAGGGGGCGCGGCCGTCAACTCTGAGCCCCCGCCTGCCCTGGGGAGGCAGGGGGCGGGGCCGGCCCACGCCACGTTGGAGCTCCGCCTCCTGGGACAGCCCCGCCTTCGGAGCTCTGCCCCCGCGCCGGTTTACCCTCACGGAGCACGCGCGTCCCAGCAGTGCTCTGACTGGCGGATCCTGGCACCCCGCCGCACTCTGATTGGTGGATCCATCCATGGTTCTGAGTCGAGAGGTCAGCTTCCGCTGTCCGAGCTCTGCTGCGACAAACCAGCACCGCTGCGCTGTGGTCACTCGTCGGCTAAGGTGGTCACAGCGGGGGCTGGTAAGGCTGCCTCCTCTGCCTACAAAAACTCTAGTTGTGGCCAGTTCCTCCGTACCTCTCTCCATGATTTCGTTCGAGTATGTTCTTCAGGGCCAAGGTGAGGCGAGTTCTGCAGCGGGTTCCCGGGAAACAGAGATTCGGCGTCTACAGGTTCCTGCCCTTCTTTTTTGTCCTGGGAGGAACGATGGAGTGGATCATGATTAAACTACGCGTGGGCCAGGAGACCTTCTGTAAGTGAGGGCGCAGCAGCCCTTCAGGAAGTCACGGGGCGACAGGGATTCGTTTCCCCTGGGTGTGTGAGATTGCAGACCACTGATTCCGCTCAGCGCCGGGCTGCTTTTACTCTTGTTAGGAGGACAGGTGTAGTTCTATTAACTTGTCAGTCTCAGTCCAAGGCTGGCTGGAAGCCGATTGGGCTCTTTTGTACCCCGCACGCAGGGTGTCCAGCCTTGCCATCTTCCCTGCACTTTAAGGAGGGCACGTGCCTCCAGTCAGGATGCTCCTCTGAAGCCTGCCCTTGCCAGTGACATTGGGCCCAAGAAGGGGATTGCGCACAGCAACAAGAAAGAGTGGGTGGTTATCCTGAAGATTCAGAGAAATCCTGCCAACTGGCCTTTAGCCCAAACCCTGGAAGGACTTAGCTTGCGTGGTTTAGCTCATTACCACAGTCTGTATAGGGCAGTCACTGGCACCAGGTCCTTTGGCCAGACGTCAGATACCCGGCACTGTGAAAGAATGCCTGGAGCCTGGCTTGGTGGTACGTTCCTCTAATCCCAGCGACTGGGAGAGTGAGGCAGGGGGATGGCAAGTTCCAGGCCAGAGGGCATGCAGAATTTAGCGGGACTCTAACTCAAAAACAATTTAAAGGGCTAGGCTCGGTGGCCCACACCTATAATCCCGGGAGGCGGAGGCAGAAGGATCGCAAGTTCGAGACCAGAGGCAGTCTGAGTAATTTAGCGAGACCCTGTCTCAAAAAGTAAAAAAAAAAAAAAAGGGGGCTGGGGGTACATCTCAGTGGTCCAGCACTTGCAGAGCATATAAGCACGAGGCCCAGGGTCCAACCTCCCATACCACACACACACACACACACACACACACACACACACACACACTATAAAATGGGCTGGGAGTGCAGCCCAACGATAGAGCAAAATATGTGTGAGGCCCTGGGTTCAACCCCTAAGTACCCCAACAAAAATGAATGTGGCTGGCATTGCTTTGCTGACCACTACCTTGGGGCAGGCCAGTTCCTCTTTCAGGACTTCCCTAACCTCTAAGCCCTATTTGCCAGTCTC
Source organism: Pedetes capensis (assembly GCA_007922755.1). NCBI lineage: Eukaryota > Metazoa > Chordata > Mammalia > Rodentia > Pedetidae > Pedetes > Pedetes capensis. Next base: position 124,935 of record VMDO01003645.1, read on the forward strand.
CTGAAACACTTCTCAATTATCACTTGTGCATTGCCAGTTCTCATTTTTATGTTGTTACATTGGTGAGTCCTGTTCATCCAGTCATCACTATTAAATGACTACCCTTGCTGGGCGAGGTGGCGCACGCCTGTAATCACAGTGACTTGGGAGGCGGAGGCAGGAGGATCACAACTTCCAGACCAGAGGCAGTCTGTGTAACGTAGCGAGACTGTCTCAAAAAGTAAAAAAAAAAAAAAAAGGGCTGAGGGTGTAGGTCAGTGGTACAGCATATGACCTGAGTTCACATCCAAGTATGGCAAAAAAAAAAAAAAAAAAAAAAAAAAGGCCTACCCTTGAAAGGATCTTGGGCTGTGGTTTAGCTCAGTTGGTGGACTGCTGCTCTACATGCTCTAGGGCCCTACGTTTGATCCCCAGCATCGCAAAAATGGAAGACCTGGCAGCCCACTCCCCGAAATAATCCCAAAACAGTCATCAAAAACCCAGTGAATAGCAGAGAAACACTGACATAGTGCCGGGTGTGGCAGTGTTGGGGATTGTTCATTCTGTTGTATATAGAGTCCCTGAGTCAGAACCACCACCAACCTTGAGAGGATCTAATGAATAAGGCAGAGTCTCCTCACCACCAAGAGCTAATGGGAAGGACAGATCATATTTACTGTCAGGGCTGGGGGTGTAGCTTAGTGTTAGAGATTTGCCTTACCTAGGCCCTGGGCTGTATCCCAACACGAAAAAAAAAAATTACCATTAAATGCTGTGAGGCAGAAGTGTGAGGGGCAAAGGAGTCATAAATGGGCACTTCATTGGACTAGGTGGTGCAAGGGAAAGGCTTCTGGACAAAGTTACCATGTGAAAGTAGGTTCTGAAGATGAGGAGGAAAGTCTGTGAAACTGAAATTATCTCCATGGGGTGGCTAGAAAGGTCCCTACCTGGGTAGGGTCACAAAGGACTGGAGAACAAGCAAGCATACATCCCAAGAATTGAAGGGTTTGGAACAGCTCCTTGGGGAGAAACTGGTAGGAACACGGGCCATGTGGCTGTGCAGATTTGAGATGCTGGCCTGGTTTAGGTCCGTAGGAAGAGGCATGCCAGAATTGGGTGGAGTTAAGTTGAAAGAGTCCAGAGATAGTGCTGCCAAAGCTTGGCAAGTGAGATAGGGCATGGAGGCTTTTGATGAGATGGCTGGGGTAGGGGTGGTATTGCTCCTGAAAGTGTAGAATACAGTCAGGGTGATCCTGGGCTCCATTTGGGATGTGTTGAGGTAGACATATAGATCTCAAATTTAAGAGGCCAATCTGAGCCAGAACTCTGGATTTGTGAACCATGCATAGGCAAATGGTAATATAGTCAAATCCAACCATGTGTAGGGTGACTTGGAGTGGCCAGAAAGGCAAGGAAGGCCACCAGGAAAGTTATCACTGGGGGCAAGAGGTAAAGTTGACCTTCTGAAGGGGAGATAACCCTGTACCCTTAGAGAGACTGAAGGATATGCAAATGATCAGATTGGAGGGAGTCAAAGGGCTGGATGTACTTCCACCCTTGAGGTGGATGAGTATGGGATCAGCCCTGAGTGGGAAGCATAGCCCTTGGAAGTTAGCTAGTTCATGGCCCTTCAGGGGTGAGTAAAGAAGGGTTAGGGTCATGGTTGAGGAAACTGGATGATCTGTCATAGCAGTGGACCCAGTTAGGGGCACTGCAAGCAGGGGGAACCATGAAGGAAGTTGGATTCATGTCTGGTTGGGGTTTTGAGAGTATGTCAAGAAGTTAGGATATTGATAAGAGTGTCAGAATTTCAGCTGGTTGGCAGGAATAGAGAAAAAAGGGAAGACAGGGGCAAAGGACTTGGGGAAGTCGGGGGGCTTCAAAGACAGGAGGGCTGAAAGGGTAGAGAGGTTGTGATCCAGGCAGAATTCCTTCCATGGAGCACCACAGGTGACCTGAGAAGTCAGGGAGGCAACATGTAGGTGCAGTGGTACACGGCTATAATCCAAGTGATTCCAGAGGCAGAGGCAGGAGGATTGCAAGTTCGAGGCTAGCATAATTTACCGAGACCCTGTCTCAAGATAAAAATCTAAAAAGTGGCTGGGGGTGCAGTTCAGTGGTAGAGCACTTGCAACATATATGTTAGGCTCTGGGTTCAAACCCCCAGTACCACCAAAAGAAAAAAAACAAAGCAAAGAGACAAAGGGGGCTGGTGCTTCATCCAGAGGGTAGTGGTGGTGTCTGTGGAGAAGGCACAGGACTGGGCAAGGAACACAAGCTAGACGCCTGTGTTTTCAGCAATTGTAGGGGCATGATGGTAAGCAGGTGCCAGTACAGAAGAGATGGTAGCAGTAAAATGACATAAACCCTGAAGGCAGAGGATTTTTTTTTTTTTTTAAATATGAGGATGGAGAACTATAGTCTGGAAGAGCAGTAGCTGAGAACAAGGAAAGGGAAACTGACCTTTCCTCCCTACCCTGAGGTTTTGGGCTGTAAGAGAGGGAGCAACAGAGAGCCACAGGGTAAAAAGAGCCTTTGAGGGGCCAGGTTTTCATCAGGGATGATTGTAGAGAGCAGAACAGAAATCATGATGGAGAAGGAAGGGAAGTCTTAAAACAGTGCTAAGAAGTATGCAAGGACATGATCCTATCTTTGAAGACCTTGAGTTACCATGCTATTTATATCTGGAACACCATTAACATATTCCTCATTCAACATGTTTTGTTTTAAATTAACTTTATTTTGACACCAAATTAAACATTAATGTTGAGATTCAGAAATAGGCTTAGATTATTGGTTAAATTACTCAGATCTGAGTATCTTAAAATTTGTTTCTTAAAAATCTAAGCAAAATTTCTGTTTGATACAGATGACGTCTACCGTAGAAAAGCCTCAGAAAGACAATATCAGAGAAGGCTGGAAGATGCATCAGAGACTGAACTTCAACAGTCAATAAAGTGAATATGGAAGCTGGGCGTGGGGGTGCACGCCTTTAATTCCAGCAACTCAGGAGCCTGAGGCAGGAAGATTGTGAATTCAAGGTCAGAGGCAGCCTGTGCATCTTAGCAAGACCCTGTCTCAAGATAAATAAATGGACTGGGGTTATGGCTTAGTGGTAGAGCACTTGCCTAGCATGCATGAGACCCTAGGTTCAACCCCTTCAGTATTGGAGGGAAAAAAAAGGAAGAATAATAATAAAGTGAACACGAAATTTCACTATTGGTTTCAGAACTCTTGTTCTTCCTTGCCTTTTAGCAAGTGCATATTCCAAGAACTGTATCTACAAAGAATTTTCATAGTTTACAGTCTCTGCATGAATACTTCCCAAAACACTGTTGGATAGTACTTGTAAGAAAATTATTTCCTCTTAAAATATCCACTCAGTGAATCTAGTCTGTGAACTATTTTAAAAATCCACGAGGATGTTTATCAATGCATTTGCAATTTTTTTTTTCAGAATTCAAATTAAACCATGACCATGAAAGAAAGATATTCTTTGCAAGATCATCTAAACTAGGATAATAGGGGCGGGTGCAGTGGCGCACACCTGTAATTCCAGTGACTTGGGAGGCAGAGACAGCCTGTATAATTTAGTGAGACCCTGTTTCAAGATAATAAAAAAAGAGGGGCTGGAGGTACAACTCAGTAGAATGCTTGCAAAATCATGTGTGAGGCCCTGGGTTCAGCATCCCAGTAGTGCAAAAAAAAAAATAAATAAATAAAAAATAAAAAATAAAAAATATTCAATTCTATTTCTAACTGCTACCAGCTTGTAAACTTTTTGCTAGGGTAGTGAGAAGTCATGTGTGATTACACATTACTCATGCGAGTGGCCTTGTGGACTCCCCTGCACAGGAGGATGAGATCTTCATGATTCATGCCTCTTTATGATGAAAACATTGCTCTTTCATACAGCTGTTAATGACAACTGCTTTCTCTACAGTGTGAAGCAATCACAGACTTGAGCCAAGTCAGAGGTACAGTCTATTGAGGAAGATCTGGCACTCTGATGTAGGGTATGTTTGGGTCACTGGTAGAAAAAGCAAAGGGAACTTAAATTTTTGGATAACCACATCCAACATGTTTTCTTTTTTTTTTTTTTGTGGAGCCGGGGTCGGGTCTTGCACATGCTAGGCAGGCACTCTACCACTGAGCTACATCCCCAGCTCTCCAACATGTTTTCAAACAAAACACATTCTAAAGAAGACTAAGTTTCAAGATAGTTTCTATTATGAAATAATCAAGTTGATACTTCAGGCCACAGAGTATCCTCAGTTAATTACCTCCGCCATAAATGTCTCCTCCTAAATCTTTCTAGAGACTTTCCCCATCTGTTGTTAGGTGCCATTGAGTCAGGTCCAACTCATAGTAATCCTCATAGATTTTTCAATGGCTTATTGTTTTGGGATTGCTTATGGAGCGGATTGCCATGTCTTCCTTCCATTTTTGCAGTGTTGGGGATCAAACGGGGGTCCTCAGAGAGTGTAAAGGAGCACTCTACCAACTGAAATAAACCCCAGACCCTTCGTCATCTAAGTTTGTCCATTAATGTTAAAGCCAATTCTATATAAATAAGAGGCCACCTGTAGCAAACTCAGCTTATTGCTGGGAGGTGGCTTTAGTATGAAGGCCAGGAATGACCAACACCACCATGGAGAGGCACATGCTGCACAAGTCTCCCGCCCAGTTGTGTCATCTAGAGTTGTGAATCTAATGTTGTGGTGGTTGTTGTTAGGTGCCCTCGAGTCAGGATCCGACTCATAGCGACCCTCATAGGGTTTTCATTGGCTGACTGTTTCGGGATTGCCTTGGGAGTGGATTGCGAGGCCCTTCTCCCACTTTTGCGGTGCTGGGAATTGAACTCCAGACTTCAGAGACTGTAGCACAGCGGTCTACCAACTGAGCTAAATCCCAGCCCGAATCTAACCTTAGAGACATTTTAGTGATTAGACTATTGCCATATTCTGTATATTCCTGCTCATATATCACAGTTTAGAAGTTGAAGTATATTTGATCCACAGAATATACAACATACACCTTTTAGAAAGAACAACAGTAAATGTTGGTGAAACTATTAGTCAGCTTCTGTGTCTGCTGTGGTTCATTCCCTGATCCCCTTCACCCTAGAGAGTCACCCTAGAGAGAATCACCAGCCTGAATTATGTGTTCCCCTTCTCTAGGTTTTCCTTTTCATTTCCTTTTCTTCACATCAGTTTTATTAAAGGACAATACACTTTCAGAACATCTTGATTTTGAGGCAGGCAAACTAGCAAAGAACCACTGTATTTTTTTTTTTTTTTGGTGGTACTGGGGTTGAACCCAGGGCCTCGCACTTGCATGCTTTGCAAGTGCTGAACCACTAAGCCCATTTTTTTACTTTTTGAGACAGGGTCTCGCTAAGTTACGCAGACTGCCTGTGGTCTCGAACTTGCGATCCTCCTGCCTCTACCTCCCAAGCTGCTGGGATTATAGGCGTGTGCCACTGCCCTCGGCAGAATCACTGTATTTAATGTAAGACACATTTTTAGAGCACATTAGTTTGGATGCTACGAGTAAGAACACATCTATGCTAACCAAGGTACAAGCTTTTAACTTCTTCAAAAAAAGACTTTAGTTTTTCCAGTGATAGGGGTTGAACCCAAGGCCCTTCAGCACACTAGGCAAGTGCTCAACCATGAAGTGCCTCCCCACCCAGCCCCCAAATAAAACTTTTTAAGCCCTCCTACTAGGAATATGACTCCACCCTACTTACCAGACACTGGCACTATTTTGTTTTGAGGTCCCACTGAGTCAGGGCCAACTCACAGAGACCTTATGTACAACAGAAGGAAACATGAAACACTTCCCTGCTATTCACAGGGTTTTCAATGGCTGGTTGTTTTGGGAGTGGGCTGCTGGGGCCTTCTCCCATATTTGTGGTGCTGGGGATCCAACTCGGCCTCAGAACATGTGGAGCAAGCACTCTACCAACTGTGCTAAACCTGCAGCCCTTGGCACTATATAAGGAAGTTAAAGTGCTCAAAAACTCAATGTTCCTACATGCTGATTTAGAATGGCATTTTAATAATTTAGCCAGGAGTGGTAGCTCACACCTGTAATCTCAGCCCTCAGGAGCTTGAGGCAGGGAGATCAGGAGTTCAAGGCCAATGTGGTCAGCACAGTGGGACTGTCTCAGGAAAAACTAACAACTTGGGGCCAGGCATGGTGGCACACACCTGTAATCTCAGCGACTTGAGAGGCAGAGCTAGGAGGATCAAAAGTTTGAGGCCAGAGGCAGCCTATGTAATTTAGTGAGACCCTGTCAAAAGATAGAAAATGAAAAGGGGGCTAGGAATGCATCCCAGTAATACTTGCAAAGTACGTGCAAGGCCCTGAGTTCAACTCCCAAGTACTGCAAACAGAATAAAACAAAAGAAAAGAAAAAAACAACACAGGTAAAAAAATAAATTTCAAAGATGACAACATTTATTCTAGAATGATGAAAATCTAATTAGTATTTATTGCTAGAAATCTGTCTCCATTGTGGTGCTGAGAAAAGAACATGGGCTCTCTATCATGGATTAGAGAATTGATGGGGAAAGTACCTAAGTTAGGAACACAGTAAATAATAAATGAAGGTTTTGTCCATCTAACAGTTCTATTTTGGAAATCTTACCTAAATTCCTAATGTTACACTTAATTACACCAATTCCTTTTTTGTATGTCTGAATTTTTCACACTGAGTACTCTTCAACAATGGTAATTGCCAAAGCAATTTCTCTCCTAGTAAAGCAGTATCGGTGCTTAGACCTCACACACATATATGAAATTTCTTGCCACACTTATGTGTATAATCCTCAAGATATGAATACCACATAATACCCCAAACAGTAGAAAGGAATAACCTATTAATTTGTTTAGTACTGAACTTTTCATTCAGGTGACCCACCATACTTCCAAAGTAAAAAGGAACAGAGTAATACCAGTATGTGTTTGGTCACAGTGCTCAGCTGGGATGCTTATACATCAGTGATTGTTCAAAATATACTCATGGGTGTAGACGGCAGTACAGCACTATGTTCTCTGGAGAATAGAACCACAGGGTTTTGCAAAGTGATATTAGAGGAAAATGGTTGGTTGGTTTTACCAACATTTTCTATTAAAAGCATGGCCATATTTTAAGAACTTACAAACATGTTAAAGATATGCCTGGGCCACCTGTCTCTTATGGGCACAGATAAACTATTTGAATTTTTCTGCTTTCTGACAGAGAACATGCTTGTCTCACCTTCTGCCCTCAGTAATTTGCTCTTCAATTTTAACTTTAACCTGCATTTCTGCCCATGCTGACCATCCTAAGGAATTCCTGACTGCCAGCCTGAAAAGGGTGAGGTATTTCAGGGTACAGTTTGACCACAATCAGCACATTTTTTTATTCTTTTTGGGACAAGGTCTTGCTATGTAGTCTAGGCTGGCCTTAAACTATGTAGCCCAGGCTGGTGTCAAATTCTTGGTGATCCTCCTGCCTCAGCCTCCTGAGTGCTTGGATTACAGACGTGTGCCACCACACCTGCCTTACATTTGGTTTTATCATGATGCAGCTTAAGCCCCCAATCAGAATTCTGCCCACTGACTTTCACCTCCACTAAAGGAGCTTTCTTCCCCATAACTGGCAGCCATATCCTCATCAGCACGGAATCAGGGCTTGGAGGAGTCCTCTTCAGTCTAATATCTAACACAGCTTTAACAGAACAACCAAACCTGATTAATCCAAATCACTTTGCAAACTCCATTTTTATTTGGATTAAAAAGCTTTAGATGAACAAACATATGATACATACATGTTATAAGACTAGTTACCACTTAAACCTCAGATGATGATATGATACAAAAATTAGAATAAACCAACTTTTAATCAGGTCTGGAAACGGTCAAGTTGAAAAGTTATCAACACCAACTTGGGGATTTTACACAAGTAAGCATCGCCCCTCAATTTTTCCTCCTAGGAAGGGGAGGGCGAGTTAAAAACAAAAACAAAACAAAACAGGTCTATAGGTTCCCCCCACATATAAAACGAAATTCTTCTCCACAGGAACTTACATCATGAAAACATTTAGGCCATTATATTTTCTAAGCCACATTACTGTAGTTCCTAAAATTCATGAAAAAAAAAAAAAAGATGTATAGTTTACTTGTATTTTCTTAAGTCAGGATTTTTTTTTTTGAAAGATGGCTGACCTCAAATCTTATATCCTAAATATTAACTGACATCCTCCAAGTCAGTATACAGAAAGACATGATTCTAAAATAAATATTTTTTCTCTTAGAACTTAATTAGGGCCTGCCTAGTGGCACCGTGGAGTGCCTCTGCACTGCCTTAGGGAGCTCCTAGCTGTCTCTTGGTTCCTATAGCACCAAGGAACTGGTAAGGAACCTGGAAGAGGAGCTCTCCGGTTTCTAGCTTCCCGTGGTCCATGGTGAACAGTTTTTATAGGCTCCCCAAGGAAGTCCCATCCAAACCAAAAGGGAAATAAAATGAATGCATGAAATAAATAAATAATTTAACCAAAATTAAGTTTCAGGTTCTTTGGTGTAATCCAAGGATGTCTAGAAAGAAAATAATCTGATTGTATTATATAGTCCATGATGATTCAATGGTCCAAATAACCAGGAACTGAAGATTTATCTGATTCAGTTTAACAGTAAGGTACGGACATACTACTGCAATACATTTTTTAAAGTTTAAAATTATTTAAAATACTTGATGCAAATTGAGATCCAGTGGTTGACTAATGGCAATTATAAATTACAAGGGTCTCCTGTATTTAAGGAACCTAGATACAAGAGACTTTTCCATTCTATATTGTTTTGCCCTCATGATTTATTAAGTATGGTAATTAAACATGTGGGTATTGATTCATAACAGGTTAAAAGGAAAAAAGTATCCTTTGAGAGTCATTGTCTCAACAAACAGCAGCCAGAAGCTCCAACCACAATGCAACCACCCTGTTATAATAAAGCAGGTTTCAAAAACATACCACTACATGAAATCATGTTCCATGTTTGTCGTTTCCTACCATCTGAGCATCATACACTGCCTCCAAGTGTTTAGTTTAGGGCCATATAAGGAGGACAGGATCACCAAACTCAAGTGTTTGGGATTCATAATAGTCTTTTTAGTATCTTCTTAAATTATGATTCCCTTCTCCTGTAATTCAAAAGCACAAACTAAATTTTAAAACATATTTCAGAAAGTATTAAATTTCTCGTTGAGATTTACAACCCTGAAACTTAGAAAAAAATGCCACAACTGATAAGGAAATAAAGAAAACATTCTGCATATGTAGGCAATCTTTTCACAGTTATGCTAAAGATACAGCTCACATCCAGTTACACATTCCCTTTCTTAGGTCAGATTAGGTGTTATGCAAACCTCAATGCCTTCTTTAAGATGAACTTCAATGTATTTCAATGTAACAGATTTTAAGTTTCAAATCATCTAATATGTATAGGCATAACTGTGAAATGCATTATAAAAAGATCAAGAGTATCCTTAAACTTACCTGCCAAGACTAAATATAATTTAGGGCTGTGCACATGTTCTACAAAAATCACTGACACCACAGATGTCTAACTCAGCACAAGAAAAACTGCTTTCCCTCCAGAGATCCAGAAGGTACATTAGTTGCAGATGGATGCACAGTACTGACTAGAAATTTCTGTAGTGAACTTCTGAGTTAGAAGAGCAAAAGTGCCATGTCTGTCAAATATCTATATTCTAAATAAACACCGTTCAAAGAAAGCACTTCACTTTACCTGTAAGAAAGTTTTTTTTGAAAGTGGCTTAAGATATTCAGGCACATGAAACATATACACTCCCCTCTGTGAGATGTAAACTAGAACCAACTTCACATTTCATTTGAACTTAATCTGTAAACTCTATGAATTTTTTTTCATTTTGTGTGTGTGTGTTTATATATATAAATATATATATAAACAACTAAAAACATCCCCAAAACAAAAGAAAAAAACAAAAGCCCCAAGCCACGACAAAACCTTTGATGGTTTAAGTCCTTGGCAACAAGTAAAAAGATAAAACTCCAAGTCTACATATACAACCAATTATGAAACTGGTTTTAAACAAGGGAAACATATCCAAAAAAATCTTTGTGTATTTGATAAAGTCAACTTAATATAACAAAACCAAATTGAAATAGCTTATTAAAAGTGTCCTTATATAAAAATGGCCTTGTGATGTTCAGTAAAATGCAATAAAAATTATCATCCTTTGTTCCTTCCCCCCACCCCCAGTAACTAAAATGGCTACTGTTCCACAACTCTTTATGCGTCTATAAAAGAAAGGTAATGATATGATTAAACATTTTCCAGGTTGTATGCTTGTCGAATGTTGAGGGTGTCTCGAAGCATCAAATCCCGCAGGCGCCAGAGGGCATCTGCCATGGTGGTGTGGGCACCTTTACTTTTGAGCCAGTGAGAGGGTAGGCGGCTCTCCTGTTCTTTTGACAAATGGACGTCCCGTCTTCGAGCTGAAAATCAAAGTGCAGGCAGAGAAACAGAAATTCGACTTTATTTTGTGTGTGTGTGGTCCTGGGGATCAAACCCAGGGCCTTACACATGTTAGACAAGTGCTCTACCACTGAGTTACACCCCAAACCCAGAAACTGGAATTTTTTGTTTTCTTTTTTGTTTTTGAGACAAGGTCTCACTGTGTAACTCAGGCTGGCCTGGAACTTACTATGTAGACCAGGTTGGCCTCGAACTCACATCAATCTTCTTGCCTCTGCCTCTCAAGTGCTGGGACTACAGATGTGTGCCACTATGCCTAGCTAGAAATTGGAATTTTAAGGTGGCAAATGCTTCTCAATTCTAAGGCCTGATGGATTTATTAAAACATAAAACACTAAAAATTTATTAAATATTACCGAGTTTTAACTGTACAATATATGCAAACAATTTTCTTGTATCATTTCACGAGGCACTAAAAGATCTGATCATTAATATTTTATTGTAGGCACCTCTGATATTAATAATCATTTCAATGTTAACAAAAATGCCTAAAAATGTATATATATGAAGAAAGGGTACTCTTAGAAGAAATCAAATTATCAGATAAAATTTAGAAATGAAGACTAAGTAGAAACTTCCATATTCCTCTTTAGAAACTAGGAAAGTTACTATGTAGTGAAGATACATTAAGTCTGCTGAATTAAATGAACAACTCGACAGGCTAATGGAAAGATGCTTTCTAATTTTTTTCTTTTATAAATTTGGCATCTACACTAATGCCCAAATACCTGAAAAATAACTGAAAAAAATTCAGAATATACTTGAGAAGACAGTAATAATGTTTCCAACAAAAGCTTTGAAATTTAGCTTAAAACTCCATTTTCAGTATATGATGTCAGTATGCAAAGAATCTCCAAACCACTCTATGAATTGTACAGTTTATTTTACTGGTATAAGAAAAAGGGATGTTTCTTTTACAAAAGCCAAAGGCAATGAGAAGAATAGGAGGAAGCAAGTATTTCTCAAAGGCTTATTCAGAAAGACTCTCCTTACCTGCCAGGGTTTGGTCCCATTTGCTAATGCTGTTGGACTCAGCACTGAGTCCTTCGATGTACTTCAGATAGGCTTCCGAGTGGAGAAGCCGTTGGGTCTTCGGTGGGGGAGCCACAAACATGGGCGTTGTTGGCTGTTGGATGACAGGGGGCCCAGCTGGATGAGGGCCGGGGTATGGAGGTGGTGCCTGCTGCCCTGGAGGCCCCAAAACTCCCACCTGCAAGAGCATGGGACCATGTCGTGAGGCAAAAAGATATTCTGCACATGTTCTGAGAAGGAAGATGACTAGAATTCTGTGGAGTCCAAGGCAAATCAAACCAGGGGGCTCACCTGCTGTCCATATGGACTTCCACCTGATGCTGGAGTCCCTACCATAGGGGCCACTCCTTGGTTCATCACACCTATAATTCAGAATGCAATGGCAAAATTAGAGGCTCTGGGTTGAGCTGACTGAAAATATTGTCTGATAAGAAATGATGCCATTTATAATGCCAACCTTTGCCCTTGAGTGTGGACAGGAACCCTAAGTACCCAAAACAGGACTCAGATGGAAAAAATTTTTTTTCTATTCTTTTGTTTCTATGTACTTAAAGCACAATGGAAGCAGGACTTTTGTCAGATGTATAGCAATTACTCATGGCTTAGAACTGATCTGAGCCCTGCATAAAATTCTAGTAGTGTTTCTTGAGGTGAGCTACAGTGAGAGGAAGCATCTGTTTTCAAGATATTTTTCTTCTGACAACACATACTCCTGCAAATTGGAGCTTGTGTTGAATTTTAGCAGGAATGATACTGGAAGCAGGCTCTTCAGTAAGAAATGTGCTAAGAGGGACACAGGAGAAGAGGCTGTGGCAGTGCAGGTAACCGAGCTTTGTGGAAGCTGGGGGCACTGCATTGCTGTCCTTTTACAGACCACCAGCACTTGGTTCCATCTATAGTCACTAATGTTGGTGGAGAGAAGACACTTCAATGGATGATGTGGAAGTGGAGTAGGCTTGTTGATATTGCTTCACATGCAAAATGGCAAAGGAACAGAGAAAGATTTTGTGGCCCTACTATATTTGTACTATGTCTGTGGTAATACTTTAGTAAACTTCCCCTGGTCAATGTTCATGAGCAATTGTTGTCTCACAGGTACTAATTTTAGCATGTGAGGCCATTTTTATCTCAGGGCCATCCATTTACTATTCTAATATAACACAGAAATAGGAAAGGGACACAGTTCATTAGAAACAAACAAACCACAACCAAAACCATAGTGAGCTTCTCTTTAAAGCTTAAACAAATCCTGCTGGCTGTGTATAAAGATCAGGAAGAACTAATTTCATAGCTTATTATTCCTCTGATTAAAAATGCTGATATTTTGACAGGCAGAAACACTTGATTATTCTAAGTTTTAAAATTGTCAAATGCCACTTCTGGGAAGTATTAGGCATCCTCTTTTTATTTTTTAAGAGAAAAAAATAACAAGTAAAAACAAGCTTCCATTTAAAAAGTAGGGATTTTAAAATTCCAGGTACACAGAAGTATAGTTGGATCACCACAGTAGGATCTTGATAATTTGTGAATGAATGGAGAGGTGGTGGTGGGTAAGCTGCTGCTCCAGAAACACATTAGTAGCCCCTGTCCCAACCTTAACACTCTGCCCCAACCTTAACACAGGGTGGCTCCCTAAGCTTACTATATCATTGCTTTGCAGGGCAGCACAAACAAATCAGCAACCTATCTGCTTCCTCTGTTTACAAGTGTCATGCCAGGAGCAGCAGGTGAGAATGTGAGCTGAGACAGCACAGGAGCTCCCTGAATCCTTAGCTCCTCAAAGTCAGATGAGACATGTGTGCACACACCATGATGGTTCTTCTTCTTTTTGACTATAACCAAACGTATCATGATCCCATCAAATGCAATTTAGAATCTGAAGGAGGTCAAAGGGAGGATAATTACGCCCCAACACCCACTAAAAATCAGCTGCTACCAGGGCTTACGGGCCTCAGGGCTCTCATCAAGTACTACATGAATCTAGAAGGTGTCAATTCCAACACAGTATTACTGACTTAGACACCCTGTGCCAACATGTGAGGACATGGAATTAGGGTTAAGTCCCCTGCCATATGGGAACAACTATTTATGACTGACTCCTGTTGTACAGCTATTCACACAACAGGTTACCATTTCCAAACTGAAGCACTCATCCCACAAAATATTTCCTCCTTTGGGAATACCTAGGAAAAATGCTTTGGTGGAATTATGGCTATTATCTAAGCAGCATTCTTAAGACTCACAGAGTGTGGCTGGACAGTCAGGTCTAGTGGCACATGCCTGTGATCCTCACACTTGGGAGGGTGAGGAAGGAGGATCATAAGTTTGAGGCCAGCGTGGGCTACATAGTGATACCCTGTGTGAAGAAAAACAAAACAAAACAAAACAAAAAATATAGCTAGAGCTTCCAGACAGTCTACCAGGTTTGTTCACCCTATATACTGCTGGATCCATCATCTGAAGCATGGTTTGGAACATGGCAAAATCCTACAGATATAAGTAGGTCCAACACTGGCATAACCAAACCTGACATGTTCCCCATCCATATTTTACCTGGGATGGGCCCTTGGGTGTATATATGTGGAGGGGCTGGGATTTAGCTCAGTTGGTAGAGTGCTGCGCTGCAGTCTCTGAGGTCCCGAGTTCAATTCCCAGCACTGCAAAAATGGGAGAAGGACCTGGCAATCCACTCCCAAGGCAATCCCGAACAGTCAGCCATTGAAAACCCTATGAGGGTCGCTATGAGTCAGATACCGACTCGACGGCACCTAACAACAACAACAACATATGTGTGTGTGTGTGTGTGTGTGTGTGTGTGTGTGTGTGTGT
>VMDO01003646.1:0-139104 GCA_007922755.1 Pedetes capensis
TTTTTTTTTTTTTGCTTCCATCAATAACTTCTCATTTTTCCGTATCTTCACAAGCATTTGTTCTTCTGTTGTTGCTATTTGGTGCTGGGGATCAAACCTGCAGCCTCTTGCATGCCAAGGATGTGTTCTACAACTGAGCTATACTCCCAGTTCCCTCCTCCTCCTTTTTTTTTTTTTTTTAATAGCACCCAGCCTAATGGGTGTGATATTGATTTGCTTTTCCATGGTGTCTCTGACGGTTAGTGAGGTTGAACGTCTTTTCATCTGCTTGTTGGCCATTCATTTGTCTTTGTAGAAATGTCCAAATCTTATTTTTAAGTTGCATTGTCTGCCCCTTGTGTTGCTGAGTTGTCCTCGGGTGTTTGCATGTGTGCTGTCTTGTTAGGCAAAGCTTGTCCTAAGTCCCTGGTATCTTGGACACCTCTCTGCCCTCCCTAGTTTAGCCTTTGCCTTCTCCATGAAGCTGGTCACAGGCTGTGGGGAACAAACTTAGCATCTTTTGTGTCCTTAGAAACTCAGCATTACACTGTTACCTTATATGGTATATGTATTTTATCTTGTGTGTGTGGCCTTTTTAATGGAAGCTCCTTGCCTGTGGACTTTATCTCTTAGGAATGTTGTATAAAAGTGTGTTTGAGTGTCAAAGTAAAAACAATTAGAAACCAAATTAGTTATCATCCTTTCTTGGTGACTGATTCTGATTGATGGAAGGACCAGGCAAAATGCTATCAAATGACCCTTGGGAATGACAGGTGACCAGAAGGTACAATGCGTGGCCACCTAGTACATATTTACATTTTGGAGGCCCTTTATTCATTTTCTTTTTTTAAAAAAAATGTCTATTTTCCCTGTCAGACAGTTCTGGGAGGCTAGATTTATTTAAAATTAAAAATAGAAAGGATGCATGTTGTTCAGACACATTTTGAGAACTCAGGAGGTACCTAGTGGTGCCAGAATAAGACCTGGAATCTATAGGGAGCATGATGTTAGATTCCGAGGTTGAGTTTGAAGAGGAAGAGGTGAGGTAACTGCTTTGAAAGAGCCTCTGGTGTAGACTTCAAAGTAGTAAAGAGCAGACGGAGAATTAGAAAGCTATGACAGAGAGTGAAGTGTCTCAGTGACAAATGGCATTATCTGGACCAGCTCTGGCAAGACCCAAGATGTCAGGCTGGCTGGCTGGCTGGCTGACTTGGCCTAATACCTGCCCATCTCAGCTCTGGGAGCTTTGTGGTACCTTCCAGTTTTTCCCCAGGGAACAAATGGCCTCATTGTGAACACAACATCAGGATTGGAGGTAAGTCCCTTCCCTTTTCATACTCTGCCTCTGCACTTCCAGTGTGCAAAGTTGATGCTTTAATAGGGGAGAAAAAAAATCACTTCTTGCAATAACCATTAGACAAATGCAGAAAGATACTGACTGCTTCTCTTTGACCTTAGAAACAGCTCCTAACTTTCAAGACTGATTGATGTCTCTCTTTTTTATCAGAGTTGCCAAGGTTCCGACAGCAAGTACTTCAAACTTCTAGGTTATTTTTGGGTGGAAGTAGCATCCTCCAGCTCTACCTCTGCTATTTCCTTTCTAAACTTCAGAACTGTCCATTTCTCAGCCCACTGCCTCCCATGTGCCCATTTTCTTCAAAGCCATAGGGTGTTTTTTCCATTGATTCCTGCTGCTCTGTTTCCTGATTTTGTGTGCACATAGGTAAACTTTTTATTGAGCTATTACACACTTGCAAAAAAGCACATAAATCATCAGAGGGCGCCCCAACGAGTTTTCCTTAGGATAATATCTGCCAAACAACCTTCTCAGCACCCCAGGAGCCCCTTCCTGGTGCCTCCTCAGCTGCTACCTCTTCCTTGGTCAAGGAGCTGCCTTGGGGAGTTTGGTGGCATCCCAGCTTTGCTTGATCCTGAGTTTACCACACCGTGTCCTCAGCAGCCAGGGGCTGGCCTGGCCATGCACTGTGGACCTGGAAGCATGAAAAGGGCTTTGGCCATTTGTACACGACAAATGCACATGTAGGAAGGTTGAGTGGGCACTGACTGGTGTTTGTGACCCAGCCACCTGACAGGCCCAGGATCCACCCCAAGGAAGGCTGTGCTGCATCCATACAAGAAAAAAGGCCTTTGAAGCAAATTGTTCATTTTCTTCCTCTTTTTATTCCTCTACAGAAAAAAGAACCCTTCTTTTGAAATATGCCCAATTCTAAGGTCTGGGTGGTGGTAGGTACTCCTCCCCTTTTCTTAAGATGATTTGGAAGCTGAGTCTGAGCAGGTTTTCATCATCATCATTTTCTTTCTCCTCCTTCTCTTCTTCTTCCTCTTCTGCTGAGGATCAAACCCTGGGCCTTACACGTGCTACTGAACATGCTCTCTACCACTGAGCTACAACCCCAGCCTGGAGCAAGCTTCGTTGTCTCAAGAGAATGCTCTCCTTTTCCTTTCTTGCTCCACTCCTTTCATGCCTCACAACAGCTGGTGGAAGAGATTGATGGAGTTATTGATGCTTTGCAGGCAATCCCTCAGAACTTTATTTTATTTTTTTCTGTGGGTAGGAGTCAGATTGACATCTTTATGTAATGATAATCAGCCTAAGCGTTGTTTTTCTTTTTATGATTTACATTCAGATCCCCTTTCTGTTGTTTTCCTATGTAGAGCCAGCCTTTCACACTTGGACCTCTGACCTCTCAGAAGCCCATACTTTCAGATTCATGTGAAATGCGGTATTTGGATCATCTAGGAATTCTCCAAGGTCACTCCTAAACAGTTTATGGCACTTAAAAAATGAAGAGACAACAATACTAAGCATTAAATACAAGTCCTTTTTGATACTATCCATGTGCAGCTGGCAGTCAGCACCATGATAAATGTCTGCCTCTGCAATCCAGAAGGCAAGAGAACATGGACACCCTCCAAGTCATGGGCTGAGTCCTTAAACTAAAATATTACTAATTTATCCATGAACTAGAGGATGATAAATGATTCAAGTTTGCAAGCTATCAGAATTGAATCAGAACTGAAACTTAAAAACTCAATTAGTCCACCCTATGTGTCCATGTCTTATCCATGGGTTCAACATCTGCAGATTTAATGAACTGTGGATCAAAACTATTTTTTAAAAACCCACATGTTTACTAACCATGGACAGACTTGTTTCCTTGTCATTATGCCCTAAACAATAGAGTACAACAACTATTTTCATAGCGCTTGCACTGTCTTAAGTATTATAAGTAATCTAGAGATGATTAAAAATATATGAGAGGATCCAGGTAGGTTATATACAAATGCTATTGCATTTTATCTAAGGGCCTTGAGCATCTACAGATTTTTGAATTTGAGAGGGGTCCTGGAATCAGTCTGCTGTGGATACTGAGGGTTGACTATTTGTAGTTGTATAGAGTAATCATCTGCTTAGTAATTTTTTTAGTTCTGTACTAAATATTATTTCTATCTGTTGAGAAATGTGTTGTTTTCACTCAAAATAGGACCAAGGAGGGAGGAATGAAAGAGGTTTGCAGTAGAAGCATAACAATAGATTATAATTTAATGTCTTCAGACAAGAGGTAGAATCTGGGCAAGCTCAGGTTTCCAGAGTCATTCCCAATGTACCCTCTTTTGCCTTTGGGCAGAGAATGGCTTGTTAGGGGTCCTGGTGGCAGCTTGCTCAAGGGGAAGAAGAGCAGAGAGCATAGAAGGGAGTGGTCTTATGGAATGACTCCAGGAGAGCCAGGCCCTGGAGAGCTCCCTTCAGGCCTTGAGTGTCCCATTCCAACCAGGTTGATGAGTTCAGAGTCCTGGGGCCTCATGGACACAACTGTAAAGACAATCAGCAGCCATCAGACCTGCTTCAGTCAGTGGAGTTTGATGGCTTCTTGGATAGGATTTAGGAGTCTTAAGATGGAAAATGCTTGATAGTGAGATAAGACTCAGAAACAATGATTCTGGTCCTGTTTGCAGTACTTACAAGCTCTGAGGCTTGAGCCAGGACTCTCTGATACTCAGTGCTCTGACACAGGATGAGAGTTCTAGGAGTATCTCCGCCTGCCTCCTAAGGCTGCAGAAGAGGTCAGAGGTAGACCATGGGCATACCAAATGTTATAATCCATGGAAGTAGTACATTTAAAGGACACAAGCCAAGATATTACAATTTCTGATTATTTTAGAATTCAATATGTTAAGAAAATGCATCCCTTGGCCAGAATGAGCTAACCTGATAACAGGTTATGAGCGGTGTAGGCCAGAAGAGTGGGCTAGCCTGGGCAGCGTGTCCCACCAGCATGCGGATGCCTTCCTCCTCAGCACTGTGGTGTGTGAGATGTGCACTCAGAACAGGGGCTTCTTTCTAGTCCACCTGTGGGTGGGGCCACATTCTGTGGAGCATAGAGGAGCCAGGTCTGCATTCTGGTTGCTGGAACCTGGCTCCATGTCTTTAGTGGGAGCTGCTCTGACTCACCACCATATTTGAAGGTTTCACCCCAGCATGGACAGGCTGCTCTCCAAAGCGGGCCAGGGGTCCGTCTGTCCCTGCCAGTCTCCTCATCTTCTCCAGCATACTGAGCTCTCCCCGACCCCAGAACCCTCTGCCTGGAACCTTCCCTCTGGTCCCTACCCCGCCCCTCCCTTACTGTTTCAGATCTCTCCTCAGAGGACCTTGTCTGGCCAGCCATTCCTTGGGAACTTTCTGGAGAGATGGGAGGGTTCAGGTCTTGCTAAGGGTTTGGTACATGAGCAGGTGCATTTTATTAAGTAGTATATTTGAGATCTGTGCACTTTGTTGCATGTAAATTTACTTTAATAGAGGAGTCATCAACAGCATTTACTTCTAGTGAAGGAGGTGCATGTGGACATGTCTCTGTAGATAAATTCAGTGAAGGTTGGGCAGTCCCTCCCTGTCCTGCTGTCTCCACACCAGGTCATTCCAAGAATCCCTTAGCTCTCCCTCAGCCTGCGTCCTGAGACTATACCCTCCCCTCCCCTCTTCTCCCTGCCCTTTCTTGATTGGACATCCATATACTCACCTGCCCACCCCAGTCTCCACACAGCAGCCAAGAGATCTTTCCAAACCATACATGGGATCACCCCACTCACCTGTGAGAGTCTGTCCCCCGGCTTCCCTCGTTATGTCCATTGAAATCATGGTTGTCTCTGTGGTCAGCGACACACCCCGTTCCCATGGCCTGTTGCCCTCCCTGACCTCATCTTCCTCCCACCATAGTCACTCCAGACCACCCACCCACCTTCCTACTTCCTCTCGCACCTCCAAGCTGTCTTGGCGTGTGCCCTTTGCACCTGGTAGCTCTCCTCCTGTAGGCCTCTTCCCCATGTGCTTAGCAAGGTCTGAGATCTTTTATCCCTCCGGCCTCCCCTGATGTCCAGTTGGAGACTCTCTCCTACTCCCAGCTCCCCATTTCATAACCTCTTTCTTTCCTTCCCGGGGCTCAGTACCATGGTGGTCCCTTGTTGATGTATTGTCCATCTCCTCCGCCCCCAAACCCCCATGGCTTGTTCTCCTTCCTGTAGTTTTCTAAAAATGCCCTGCACACGGCCTGCTGGGAAGGTGCAGCTGGGCCAGAGAGAAGGCAGCTTCCCATCCCTCTGCTCCTCTCCTTCTGCACGGCCACCTGGCACTGAAGCTCTTGGGACCATCTTTCCTGCTCTCACCCCCTCTCTGTCCCTTTAGGCCTGTGCCCACCGCTGGAAGAACATCTACTATGAAACAGACCACATCCTGCCCCATGGCTTCTGCTACATCATCCCATCCAATCTCCAGGCCAAAGGCAGGATGCTGATCCCTTGCTATGAAGGTGAGTGTGGACTGACTGTCTCTCTTCCCTTGGCCACCTTATGACCTAAACGACACCCCCTTCTCCCTCCACACCCCACCTGATCGTTCCCCAGCTTCCCACAGGCTAAGGAAAGGGCAGCACTGTTTGCCCTCAGGTAGCCTCTGTAGCCCGAGGTCTGTCCAGGTAAGAAATAGATGCAGAGGGGGCAGTGGTTCCAGGTTCTGCCGAGTCTTGGCCATTTCTGCCATAGAGTGAGTCCATGGTGCACTTTATGAAGCCTCAGAGACCAAAATTCACCAAGTCTCAGCCAAGATGTCAAACACATACCCTGATTTCCTGGCATTGCAGATGCTGTGGAGCCTTGGGAAACTTACTTTCTCTCTCTGGACTTGAGTTTCTTCACCTGAAAGGTTAAGTGTTGGTCCATTTGATCTCTTCAAGCCCTGTGCAGCTCCCAGATAGTTATTAGACTCCCACCCAGCTCCTGGCTACACTGTGGACAAATGTCCTGGGCCAGGGGGTAGAGAAGACCCAGGATTCATAAAGGAACAGTGCAGCGGAAGTTTAACACTCCCACTTATCCCATCACCTCATGACATCTGAGGTTGGTCTTCTCTTCTCATGTGTCCCTGGAAGGGCTGGGGTTTAGCTCGGTTGGTACAGTGCTGCTCCTGTGGTTCCGGAACCAGACAGAGGCTGGAGGATTGGGTGCATCTTCAGTGTTCAAAGAGCTCCTCACCAAAGGGTGCTTGAGATCTTGTAAGGAAAATATGACTCCTAAGGCACCTTGCTGAGAACTTCAGATGCCTTGGCACTGGAAGCAATTGAGTCAATCATTACTTAGCCCAGCTGAATTTGAATTTTAAGGATTCAGAGAATGCTGTCCTTTTCTTTAGTTTGATAGCCTATATGCCCAAATTTCTTAGCCTAGCACTGGTGAGCTGGAACTGGCTCCTTCTCTAAGTGCTAAGCTATTTTTTTCTTCTTTTTCTTTCTCCTTCTCTCTCTCTCTCTCTGTTTTTTTTTTTTTTTTTTTTGTGGTACTGAAGCACTGAACCCAGGGCCTCATGCATACTTTTTCTTGTAATCTACCACTGAGCTACACAACCAGCCCTATTTTTATTTTTTGCCTTGAGACAGGATCTTGCTAAGTTAAACAGGCTACCTCTGGCCTCAAGCCTCCTATCCTTCTGCCTCCACCTCTGGAGTTGCTGAGATTACAGGCATGCACCACTGGTCTGTATGCTATTTGTTTTTTAATTGCCCCTAATTTCTTTGTTGCCTGCAGCTGTACCAGTGTGGCATCCGACCTTCTAAGCTAAGCAAGGTCGTGCCTGGTTAGTACTTGGATGGGAAACCCTCTGGGAACACCAGGTGCTGTAGGCTTGGGAGAAGGACCTGGCAACCTGCTCCCCAAAAACCAATCAGCCATTGAAAACCCTATGAATAGCAGAGAAGCAGTAACAATAGTGCTTCGCCTGTTGTGCGTAGGGTCACTATGAGTTGGATACTGACTCCACAGCACCTAACAACAACAACAACAACAATTTCTTTGCCTAAAAGTCTTACTGTCCTGCGACCACATTGCCTTTGGGCTTCCCTGGACTTTCCCAGGTTTCAAGTTTTGTGGCCAGCAAAGAGGGCTTGGAGAAACACTGTTTCTATCTTTCTGCCTCATGGAGGAGCCACCAGGGCCCTTCTGGGGACTCAGGTGGGCCAAACAGTGCTTTGTGACATCCCCATCCCCCTACAGTTCCCTGCTGTAGGCACAAACCCTCTCCTTCTGCAAGGGTGAGTCTGTGTGTGTGTGTGTGTGTGTGTGTGTGTGTGTGTGTATTTTTTTTTCTTTTCTGTTTGAGCATTTGATTGGCTGTGGCTGAGCCATATGGGGAAATTGTTTATCTCTGGTGACCTAGTGAGAAGAAAAATTTCATCTTAAAAATAAATGGTAAATATAATCAGTTAAGGGGAGATAATTTGAGACA
The DNA here is from genome assembly GCA_007922755.1 of Pedetes capensis. Taxonomy (NCBI): domain Eukaryota; kingdom Metazoa; phylum Chordata; class Mammalia; order Rodentia; family Pedetidae; genus Pedetes; species Pedetes capensis. The sequence goes on from VMDO01003646.1 coordinate 7,772, forward strand.
TACACATAATGTATCAAGACTGTTCTGACTGCCCAGCTCACTCCTTCCCCCAGGAAGAAAGGAGAAAGCCCCTTGGAACAACTCATTGGGTAGTCCATCAGGCTGGGGAGTAGTGAGGACTTAACAGGGGTAATGGAGGCGGCGACTACCAAACCCAAGCTAGTCATGCAATAGGACTGACACTTTGGTTTTCCCAAAAGATGATGTGTACAGAAATGGGGACCCGTTGTTGTCCCAGTGATTCTTTTGAATACCATTTAAATACCTAAGAGCAAAAGGACAGCCCCTTGAAGACCTGAGGTCAGTGGCCATGTATCCACCATGGCTCATACTTCTAGCTTACTTATTTAACAGTTGTGGGATCAGCAGTAGATGTATGTTGGCCTGGGAACTTTACCATTTCCTCATTTAATAGTCAAAAAACCCTTAAAAATTAGGGCTGTTTCCCTTTGGGTTTGATTATAAATAGTTTATGTTAGAAGTTATTCCAGAAGACACCAATGGGAATGTGGGGCAGTGAGAAAGAAAAACGAAGGCAGCCCATGAGGGATCAGCTACCCAGCAAATTACCACCATGGGTAACTGGGCATCTCTGTGGAGGATGCCAGTGGCCAGTGCTGAACACACATATCAGGTGACCTGGCCAGGGGCCTTTGTCCACCTGGCATCCTGTCCTGCAGGGAGGGCTGGAAAAGCCCCAGGCACAGAGATGTGGGTGGTAGCAGGTGGCTGTCAGGCTGTGTCACAGGAATGGTGAGGGTTGAGGACAGAGGGTGGTCAGGCAAAGGCCAGCTTCTGTGTCCCATTCTCCTGTTACAGCTGAGGGATCCAAGATGCAGAGTCTAAATGAAGTACCCATGGTTATTCAGATGATAAGTTGTAGGACTGGCTTTGGAATTTTGCATCTGTTTGACTGAGCCAACATCCTGGTGTTTAGTGGCAATTTCTGTTAGTTTTGGAGTTTCCAATTACAGTGAGGATTAAACAAAGCTAGTTAACAGCCTTCCCCAAGCAGGAAAGGGTGATGGCTTGAACTATCTCCGAGGCAGGGTCTGGAAAGGAGGGGAATATGAATGTGACCGTGACCACGGGGGATGTCAGGGCCTTCTAGTCAGCCCAGCTTTTCGCCCCCTGTCCTGTATTGGTGGCTCTGATGTGGTGCTTGGGAGGAGTGTGGGCCCCTGGGGGAGTTGAGGCCAATAGCAGCAAGGCGAGGTGGGAGGTTCAGCTGTGGTTTGTTCCCACCTGCCCTGCGTTCACATTAGAGTATGTGAGCAAAAAGCCAGGCCTTCCGAGGCAGCGTGTTTCTACCACCCTTGTGCTGCTTCTGACCACATAGCATGTCCCAGGGTGCTCATGATCCCAAGGAGAATCATATGGAGCAGACTCAAACTGAACCTGCAGCCAGAGCCCACCTATATCAGTAAAGCCCTGACTGTATGGAGTTACACAAGTGAGAAATCAATGTATGTTGTTGTGTGCAGTGGAGATTTTGCAATTGTTATGCAGCAGTAGCTGACTGATGCAAGTCTCATCTTGGGAACCCATGCTTCTTTGCTTTGCTCGTTCCTTGACTTCGTGATAGTCAAATGGAGCCAGAGAAGTTAGCAAGATGGTTTGGCCTCCATCCATTTCTCATCAATAGGTACACACATGTACTTCCCTGCCCTAACTCATTCTTTGGCTAAGAGAACAGTAAAGGATGGGGCTTGTGGGGGTATACTGGGGCATAAGAGTAGCCCCTTAGGAAAATAAGGGACTAAACAGAAAGTTTCTGTGTTGTTGGACCTGAAGGAGAAAGGGTAGCAGATCATCAGATTTCTCCCCATGACTGGCCTGGCAGGGGTTAGGTGGGTGGGAGGCAGGTCACAGTTAAAGGGCTTTTGCCTGTGCTGTTGGTTTTGAAGGTCTCCACTTCCCTGTTTTGTGGTCTAAACAAAACAAACTTTGGCTTTTGGAACAGTCATTGTATTCTCTGAATGTGGAAAATCTCAGTGGCACACGCTGTCTGTTCCAGGTGGGGAGCACACCATGGTTAAGTACAATGTAAGAGTTCAGAGTTTGATAGGACCTTTCAGATGTCACCTAGACCAGCCTCCTGATGGTGCTGAGATCCAGAGAGGTGGTATGGTTTGTGCAAGCCTGGGTCTTCACCTGGTTATTCACGTGGCATATAATGTACAGACAAAGTGTCATGGTGGCTGGACTAAGACTCAGGACCCAGAATGCCAGAGTTCAAGTCCCAGGTCTGCCATGACTTCTTATTAACAATGTGACCTCAGACAAGTTATTTAAATTCTTTGTATCTAGTCAGGCACAGTGGGTCTCGCCTGTAATCCCAGTGACTCAGGAGGCTGAGACAGGAGCCTCACAGGTTCGAGACCATAGTCAGCCTGTGCAATTTAGCAAGACCCTGACTCAAAATTAAAAAATAATAAAAGGGCTGGGGGTGCCTTTCAGTGGTAGAGCACTTGCCTAGCACATGCGAGGACTGGGGCTCAACCCTCAAGTACTAAAAAAAAAAAAAAAATTATTCTCTGACCTACGTCAGGGGCTGTGAAGAGGATTAACTGAGTGGATACCTATGAGTTCTTAGAACAGTGTCTGGCATATTTCTAGTAATGGACTAGATGGTAGGCATACATATGCTAACTACTATGTTCTATGCTAGTGCATGATATGCTCAGCAAGGTTAGTTAATCATTATGGGGTAACTGACTTGCGTCCCAGGAATGTTGTTGTTGTTGTTAGGTGCCGTCGAGTCGGTATCCGACTCATAGCGACCCTCTGTACAACAGGGGATACACTATTGTCAGTGCTTCTCTGCTGTTCATCGGGTTTTCAATGGCAGATTGATTTTTGGGAGGGGGTTGCCAGGTCCTTCTCCCAAGCCTACAGCTTCTGGTTTTCCCGGGCGGTCTCCCATCCAGGTACTAACCAGGCCCGACCCTGCTTAGCTTCCGAGATCTGATGGGATCGGATGCCACAGGGCTATGGCTGCAGGCGTCCCAGGAATAGAGTCCCCTTAATTTTATTAAGTCCCTGGTAAACATCAGATAGACAAAACTCAAGTGACACAATCCCACACTGTCAGGAAGTCTCTCTGCTTCAGGGGAAAACTGAGGGAATGCGATGTTGAAAGTGAAAATTCTGTGCGGAAGCAAATTCCCTGCCTGCGTGTCCCACTGGGTCCCTCTCCGTAAGGACTTGAGCCACACACAAGTGCAGTGTGAAATTAAGGCAGAATTATTTCATTTCACAATTGGAAAAGCTGAAACCTGCTTAGAGTGTCCAGCTAGTTGGAGCCATGGATGTGAGAGAGAGTGAAAATCTACCACTGGTTCCCACACTGAGCACAGGGCAGGGAGGAGAGGACTTCCTGTCTCTGGATGCAATTCCTGTGACTTGGTGGCCAGGCACCGGGCAGACAAAAGGAGGCTTGGTTGAGGCTGGCTCTTCCAACTGCTGCCTCCTTGGTGTAGCCAAGCTGCTTGGCTCTGCAGTGGGAGTTGATGCTGGAATGCCTCCCTTGCTTTTGCCTCTCTGGGTGATTGTGAGAAGCTCATGAGAAAACCCAGAAAGACCACTGTTTGCTCTATAATTGTGGCTTCTGCTGGGCCTCACAAGAGCCAACTGTGCTCTGTTCAGAAGGCTGGAAGGTTGGTTTGGTAGAGGAAACCCTCCAAGTATGAGACACCTTTCCAAAATGTCTCAAGCTTTTTGCTTCTTAAAAAATTGGTTTTTAGTTTGGTACAAGACATTTTTCTCATGGCCTTCTTAGATGCTTCCTGTTCCTAGTAGGATGAAAGAGACTACTGGAATATTTTGTTTGAATGAGGAAATGTAGAGGGAATAGAAAATAAAAATGAGTTTGGGACATAAAACAAGACACACTCATGGTGCATACCCTTCAGTGAACAGTTTGGTTTACATTTGTCTGATACAAGCACACTCATGGTGCATACCCTTCAGTGAACAGTTTGGTTTACATTTGTCTGATACAAGGACAGCATCATTATCCCCAGTCATTTGGTTTCATCAGAATGTGTGAGAAGATGAGGGCTTCCTTGAGATAGTGTGGGGAAAATCATCTGCAAATTATAGTGCCCACTATAAAATACTAGCTGCTCTTAGCAAACCATGGTATGATAGTACTCCCAAAAATTAGGTCAGTGCATGTGATCAAATAAAGTATAAGGCCAAGTGTGGTGGTGTACACCTGTAATCCCAGTGACTCAGGAGGCTGAGGCAGGAGGATCAGACATTTAAGGCCAGAGGCAGCCAGTATAACTTAGCAAGACTCTGACTCAAAATAAAAAATTAATAGGGTCTGGAGGTACAACTCAATGGAGAGAATTTACAAAGCATGTGTGAGGCCCTGGTTTCATCCCTCAAGTACAGATACTTTCTTCATCTTTTGCGCTTGAGCCCACTGAGGCAAAAAGCCAGAGGTTGGCAAGAGTGTGGCTGTAAACAAATCAGCATTTTATTGTGACATAAACATCTCATGAGTGTGGAATAACTGGAGAGCACCACTGCTAAATGCAAGCTAGGCTCTGGTGGCACACACTTATCCTAATGACTCAGGAGACAAAGCCAGGAGGATAATGAATTCAAGGCCAGAGGCAGCCTGCATAACTTAGTGAGACCCTGACTCAAAATAAACAATAAAAAATGGACTGGGGGTGCAGCTCAGTGGTAGAGCACTTGAAAAGTATGTGTGAGGCCCTGGGTTCAACCCCCATGTACCTCAAAAAAAAAAAATGCAACTAGAGGCAATTGTGGTACCAACTGTATATTAGACTTAACTCTCAGCATCTGTCTTTACCACTTATTCCTGTGATTGAAGCTTTATGTTTCTACTTTCTGATTTGGTGACCTTGGGCAAGCTCCACAATCCTCAGTGTCCTCCATCTGTAAAATAGATGAATACCTCCTCACATGGTATATAAAGAGCTTAACACAGGAAAAAGCTCACAACGTAAGCTCAACATGTGTGAGGTTTTTTTTTTTTTTTCCCCGTCCTGGGATGTTGGACCCAGGGCCTCGCGCTTGCATGCTCTGCAAGTGCTGGTTTGAGACAGGCTCTCGCTAAGTTACCCAGACTGCCTCTGGTCTCGAACTTGCGATCCTCCAGCCTCAGCCTCCCAAGCCGCTGGGATTACAAGCGTGTGCCACGGAGCCCGGCCATGTGTGAGTTTTCTAATTAATTTACAAGTAATATAATACTCTTAAGTCTTTTCAGAAGGTGTCTAATAGATTCTTCTACAGTGAGTAGATAATTGAGGGTAGAAAGCTAGAAATTGCTAAAATGATTATCAGAACCCTAGAAGATTCTCTTTTCTTTTTTCTTGGGGTACGGGTCAGTTGTTGGTTTTGGGAGAGAGGGTCTTACTATGTAGTCCACGCTGGCCTTGAATTCACTGTCCTCTTGCCTCTGCCTCTGACTGCTGGGATTACAGGTATGTAACACCATGCCTGTTTTATAATTTCTTAGAGTTTTGAATATTATATTTGTACAATTTGTTTGTCTGTTAGGCTTTCCTGCCCTTTTTGAGCATGATCTAGGGTTTAACTCATGCTGTGTCTAAAACTCTTAAGTTTGGAGTTGATGGGGTTTGAATTTATCAAATGTTATTGTGCTTTAAAATTGCCCCATTGATTCCAAAGATTTATGTAGCACATTCTTTATTATCACGTAATAGCTGGCCTTTTATTCTGAATGTATCTTTGCATTTCTAGGACAGTGATCATTTCTAGGGAAGGAACTAGGTCACTCATTCGAATGTGAAGGTAATTTTTTTCCCTTTTAATGTTGAAGGCCTGTGACTCCACAGGGGATAAAAATTAATCATGATGCATTTACAGATGAAAAGCAATTGAGGTTTGCTCTGTTTTGTTTTGTTTCAGAGGGAACCATAAAAGGCTAAGTTGATCCATTTAAAAATCAAGAGCAAACCCCTTAAGTTTTTATTAAATAAAGACCTCTATTTCCATAACATGGTTTCCAGAGAGATTTCATAAACATTATCTCATTTGAATAAGTCCAGCAAACTAAAGAGAAAAAAGAGGGTGCTGTTCTGTATTATGGCCAGTTAAAAAAGAGAAGGACATGAGAGGGAGAAAGAGGGGGGACCAGGAGGCAGCCCAGTCTGAGAGGAAATGGCTCTTGGGGTGGCTCTCTAGGGCTCATGGAGCCCCATCAAGTTTTTTCTTTGGAGCCAAGAACTTCTGTCTTAGGCAAAAATGTATAGATTGTGTGGAATTATTGGCTGCTCGATCTGCCTCTTCTAATATTTCACTTGCAGAGGTTCAAATTTTATGTCTCCTCTCCTAAAATTGCCTGTCTGTGTGGTAATGGGTCTCTTGGAGTTTGTTCTCAGAGAAACTACTAGATTCAGATTCACCTGACATTTATTGGTCACCTACCAGGTGCCAGGTGTTGTATTAAGTACTCAATAATTCTGACCTTATTGCATCATCACGTCATTTTTTGGGGGGTATTCTGACCCCTGTTGTGTAGATGAGACATGTGAGGCTCAGGGAGATTGGTAAAGGTCAGAGAGAGACTACAGGCCCTGGAAGTTCTGTGCAGGTTTCTCTGTAGAATCTGTTCTGTTGGGATATTTATTTTCCTTGTTGATTACTGAGTGCTGTGACGCAGCATGAAGAAAAATCTCTCTCTCTCTCTCTTTTTTTTTTATAACTTTATAACTTTTTTTATAACTTTATTGTTTAAATTTTCAGGACATTATTTTGTTTTAGATGTACCCCACAGATGGGTCCCACAATCACAGGGGCAGATGTGGCCCTCAGCCTGACAGAGCATAGCCAGGAGGCTGGTGGGCTCTGCGTCCAGGTTGTTCCTGACTCCACACATTTGGTTTCAATATGTGAACAGTCAGTTCATGTTTTAGCACCAGTGATTTCATGAGTCTTTTAGCTGCAGTCACAAAATTGAATTCTACTCAGTTCTCAGCTGGTGTTCTCACTGAAATGTGACTGTCCTGTGGCCAGGGCCTGCTTTCTTGGCAGGATGCAACACAACCCAGTGTGTTCTGAGTGGAGTGTGCACACGCTATCATGAGCCTGCAGGATTGCTCGCTGCTGCTTCTGATGTAGGGAGCAGGCACAGAGGTTGCTAGATTCTGGGTAGAAGGAACTGCTTAAAAATTACAACATTCTCTCCCTTTTAAATTTTTTATTATTGTAAAAGTATTTATCACTGTGACCACTTTTTTTGGGAGGGATGCTGAGGGGTCTAAACTCAAGTCCTTACACATACTTTGCAAGGGCTCTGCCACTGGGCTGCACCCCTAGCCCGTATTTTACTTTTATATCAAGACAGGGTCTTGCTAAGTTCCGCAAGCTGTCTCTGGCCTCGAATTCGAAATCCTCCTGCCTCTGCCTCCTGAGTTGCTGGGATGACAGGCATGTGCCACCACACTCGGCTCACTGTGACCATTTTTAAAGTGCACAGTTCTAATATCATAATGAGACCTACTAAGTTGTACATTAAAAATTACTAATAAAAAAGGAAAAAAATAAAGTGGACGGTTCTGTGCCATAAGCATATTCATACTGTGTAACTGTCACCACCTCCCTCTCCAGAGCACCTTCATCTTTCCCACCTGAAAGCCTGTCTCCACTACCACTAATTCCCTCATCCCTTCCCGCCCCAGCTCCTGGCAACCACTGTCCCACTTTTCTGTGAGTTTAATCTAGGTGTCAGCAGTTTGAGGGCCGCAGTTTCCCAATGTTACTGCCTGCCCTGAGGAGTTCCTTTTCTTGGGACTTCCACTCTGAGAAGATGTTGGGTCCTTGGCTCTATCACAAAAAAAGAATTTTAGGAAGAGTCAGTAGGAGAGGGAAACAGTTTCAAGTTTATTTGATACAGAGTAAGAGAATGAGCATGGGCTTCTATAGAGGGGTACATCTAGGTGTCTTTACATTGGAGATACATATGGTTTTGTCTCTTTTTTAAAACTAGATTTAAGTATTAAACAAGGTTTAAAAATTAAGTAGTCCAAAATTTACTACACGAAAGGGCAACCTGAGCTAGTTACCTAGTCCTCTTATCCTAAAGAATTTTCTTGTGTGAGTTAAATTGTAAGATGATTTTATGGGGTGCAGTGTTTGGGCTTTGGGATGGGTGAGGGATATTAGTAATGTTAAACTTGAAAGTCATAAACATTCAGGGCCTGAGGGAGCGTAGTCTATTTCTTGTGTCTGACACTCTTGTTTGTGAGCCCCTGGGAAGACGAGAATTGTCTCCATATAACCAGTCGTTACTGATCTTGTTAGTTAGGTGCTGTTGACTCTCAACCGATGGGGGTTGTGAGTAGATTCCTGAGTTAAAGCTGTTGATTCTCAGTCTGTGGGAGAGGTCATCAGATTCCAGAGTGAGGGGCTTCTCTCCTTTCCCATGTCCCCCAAATCTTCTGTCTTTATCTTGTCTAGGTCTGTTAACTTTAGTTACAGTCCACAATCTGGTTTGGTGAGGGTTTCAGGGCAGCCCTGGCTTCTGTGCAGACACTTCTCACAGTGGCTTCTCTTCTTTTGATTGTGCTGAAATTCTCAGCTCAAAAGACTCAGATCAGGTACCAGGGTGAAAAGCCCTTTCCTTCCCATGTCCCCCATATTTTCCCTATCTCTCCATCTGCCTCATTGGTACCTCATATAAATGGAATCATATAATCTTTGCACAAATATGTGGCTCACCCATCTCACTTAGCATAGTATCCTCAGGGCATGTTCATATTATAGAATGTATCAGAATTTCTTTCCTTTTTATGGTGGAATAATATTCCATTGTAGGCACATACCACATTTGGTTTATCCATTCATCTGTGATGAGCAATACTTTTTTTGAAGAACAAAAAGGATGCCCCTGACCGTGTGCTCCATGAATACAGCATGAGGTCGTGGCAGAAGTGGGTGGGAAGGCAGACACCCCTGCCCCTGTGTGCTCACTGAGACTCAGTAGACTTGTGGCTTTATATAAGCCACTTGCTCTGTTTGAGCAATAGCATTCGGATCTGTAAAATGAATGAATAAGGTTAGAATGATTAGATATTTTCTAAAGATCTTTTCCACTTTTAAATCTCTTTCTCACTTAATTGTAAGTTTCTGCCTTTTGCAGTTTGTTTTTAGTGCTCACCATGGCTTACTCATGAATTATTTTGATAAATTGTCTCTCTTCCTCTTTAACCTACCTATTGAGATTATTTACTTCTTTTTTTCTCTTTAGACAGCAGTTGCTCATAATGTAGGGTAGTTTGTCTTCTTTTCATTTCTGTGTTTAAAGTGTCCTTTTTACTACTACAGATCTGTCTGCATAAATGCATTGACCCTATATTGCAGTTTAATGGTCAATTATTCAGGGATTTAACACTCGTTGGTGATATTCATAAGTAATTGAAGACTGCAAATCTATTTTCCTGATATTTTATTTCAAAACTAAGCTAAAGAATTGTGGAAAAATAATTTAAAAATCAGCATGTTAAAAAGAATGGCTTTGAAAGATAAAACTTTCTCAAAAGTGTAATAGGAAGAAAGATTATGAGGAAGAATATATGTTAAATTGTATATGTTGGCCTTTCTGTGGGATGGTTGACACCAGCATTAGGATGGGTGCAGAAAGCAAGCCCACCCAATTCAGTGGCTTTCTTGAGTGAATTAAAATTCATTACTATAAGCTCTATCCCCTACTTGTCTGTCATTTTGCCTTACTGTGGGTGCTTGTGTGTTGCTGTGATGCTACTGGTGTTACAGATACCAGCAAGGTCACCCATGATGGACAGGTTTCAGCTGGGCTTCCAGACTAAGACAAACTAGGGAGAAGGACATGGTTAACCCATTCCCAAAACAATTAGCCATTGAAAACCACATAAATAACAGAGAAACACTGTTGGATAGAGTGCTGGAAAATGAGCACCCCCAGGTTGGAAGGCACTCAAAAGATGAGTAGGGAAGAGTTGTGTTGACCTCAAAGTAGCGTTGACCTTAATAAAGAGAATGGAATAAAGCCCCAGGGACCTCCATTTGCTGATGTGGCATGACTCAAAATGAGGAAGAACAACTGTAAACATCCATTAATAATTGGAACATGGAATGTATATAGTACGAATCTAAGAAAATGAAAAAATCATCAAAAGGGAAATGGAGCCCATAAACATTGATATTCTAGGCATCAGTGAGCAAAAATGGATGAGGATGGGCCATTTTGAATCAGATAATCATATGGCCTACTATGCTGGGAATGACACATTAAAGATAAATGGGGTTGCATTCATTATCAAAAAAGACATCTCAAGATCTATCCTGAAGTACAGTGCCATCAGTGATAGAGTAATATCCATAGGCCTATAAGGAAGGCCAGTTAATATGACTATTATTCAAATTTATGCATCTACAACTAAGAATACAAATGAAGGTAGGGAAGATTTTTACCAGCTTCTGCAGACTGAAATAGATCAAATATGCAATCAGGATGTACAGATAATTACTGGTGACTGGAATATAAAAATTGGAAACAAAGTAGAAGGCTCCGTAATTGGAAAATGTGGCCTTGGTGACAGAAGTGATGCTAGAGATCGCATGATGGAATTTTGTCAGACCAATGACATTTTCATTTCAAATACATTTTTCATCAACATAAACAATGATTATACACATTGAATTCACCAGATAGAACATACAGGAACCAAATTGACTACATTTGTGGAAAGAGATGATGGAAAACCTCAATATCAAAACTCAGAACAAGTCCAGATGCTGATTGTGGATCAGACCATCAACCGCTCGTATGTAGGTTCAAACTGGAACTGAAGAAATTTAGAACAAGTGTACAAGCGCCAAGAGACCTTGAGTATGTTCCCACCTGATTTCAGAGACCACCTCAAGAACAAGTTTGATGTGTTAGACACTAATGAAGGAAGACCAGATGAGTCATGGCATGACATCAAAGACACCATTCGTGAGGAAAGCAGAAGGTTATTAAAAACACAGGAAAAAAAAGAAAAGACCAAATTACATGTCAGAAGAAACTCTGAAACTTGCCCATGAATGTCGAACAGCCAGAGTAAAAGGATGACATGATGAAGTTAAGGAACTAAACAGATTTCAAAGGGCAGCTTGAGAAGGCATGATCAAATATTACAATGTCATGTGCAACGAGCTGGAGATAGAAAACTAAAAGAGAAGAACACATTCTGTTTATCTTAAGCTTAAGGAAGTAAAGAAAAAATTCAAACTTTGGTGGCAATAGTGAAGGATTTTATAGGGAAAATATTAAACGATGAAGGAAACATCAAAAGAAGATAGAAGGAATACATAGAGTCATTATATGAAAAAGAATTGGTGGATGACCAACCATTTCAAGACGTTGCATATGATCAGGAATCAATGGTACTGAAGGATGACGTGGAAGCTGCTTTGAAGGTAGCAAAACACAAGGCTCCAGCAATTGATTGAATACCAATAGAAATGTTTCAACAAACAGATGCGGCACCACAGTGCTAACTTGTTTATGCCAAGAGATTTGGAAAACAGCTACCTGGCCAGCAGACTGGAAGAGATCCATATTTGTGCCTATTCCCAAGAAAGGGGATCCAACCAAATGTAGACATTATCAAACAATGTCATTTATATCACACACAAGCAAAATTTTGCTAAAGATCATTCAAAAGTGACTGTAGCAGTATATAGACAGGGAACTACTAGAAAATCAAGTCAGATTCAGAGCAGGGCATGGAAACAAGGGACATCATTCCTAATGTCAGATGGGCATTAGCTGAAATTAGAAAATACCAGAAAGTTGTCTATCTATGTTTTATTGACTATGCAAAGGCATCTGACTGTATGAATCACAAGAAATTATGCAAAGAATGGGAATACTACAGGACTTAATTATACTCCAAGGAATCCATACATCAACCAGGAGGCAGTCATTCAAACAGAACAAGGAAAGACTGCCTGGTTTAAAGGGAAGAAAGGTGTGTGTCAGAATTGTATCTTTTTACTGTACCTCTTCAGTTTCTATGCTGAACAAATAATCTGAGAAGCTGAATTTATGAAGAAGAAGGAGGCTTTAGGATTGGAGAAAGACTCATTAACAACCTTTGTTATGCAGATGACACAACTCTGCATGCTGAAAGTGAGGAGAATTTAAAACATTTACTGATAAAGATCAAAGAATATAGCCTTCAGTATGGATTTCCCTTCAACATCTACAAAACAGTGATCCTTACAACTGAGTCAATATGCAACTTCACAATAAAGGGAGGAAAGGTAGAGGTTGTCCAAGATTTTGCTTTACTTGGTTCTATAGTCAACACCCATGGAAGCAGCAATCAAGAAATCAAAAGACACATTGTACTGGGAAAAGCTGTTAGAAAAGACCTCTTTAAAGTGTTGAAAAGTAAAGGTGTCACATTAAAGACAAAGGTGCGCCTGACTCATGCCATGGTATTTTCAGTTGCATCATATGGTTTAAAAGCTGAACATTGAGTAAAGGAGACAGAAGATGAATTGATGCTTTTGAATTGTGATGCTGGAGACAAATATTGAATATACATACCATGAACTGCCAAAAGAACCAACAGATCTGTCTTAGAGAAGTACAACCAGAGTGCTCCTTGGAAGCAAGAATGGCCAGGCTACGTCTGACATGTTTTGGACATGTAGTCAGGAGGGACCAATCCTTGGAAAAGGACATCATGTTTGGGAAAGTGGCAGGTCAATAAAAACAAAGGAAGACCCTCAAATAGATGGATTGAAACAGTGTCTGCAACAGTGGGCTTAAACATAAGAAAGACCATGTGCCTGGTACAGAATCAGATAGCGTTTCATTCTGTTGTACATGAGGTCACTCTGAGTTGGACCTGGCTTGAGGACAACTAACAACAACATAGACTTCCTGCATTGAGTTGTGGATGATGAGGATTTAGAAATAAGTATTTTTTTCCTCTCTGTTTAGACAGAGTTTAATAAAAATCAAGCTAAACCAAGGAAAATACTACCATTTTTGGAATGAAGGAGCTCTACAGCTTAATGAATTAAAGTGTATGATGCAGGCCAACCCACTAAATCCAACCCACCCATAGCAGAGAGGTCTCCAACCAATTTCTAGGCCTATGGTCTACCCCATCTTTGCTTACTGGATTTGCTTTTCCCCAGATTAGCAGGTTTGCTACAGTATCTGGAGCTGCCTTCATGCAAAGCCTGGTTCTCCCCTGAGTCATTGAGGAGGATCTTTGGGGATAAATGTTTTGTTCTGTGGTGGAGAGTGGACTAACATTTTGGAGTTCTCTCTGCTGGGCCATGACTGAGGGGGCATCTGGAGACTGAGCAGACATGCCCTGGAGCAGTCAGCTGCCAGCCCCACAGCCTTTGTGTTTGTGCAGGAAAAGTTCTTCCTGGGGACACAGGACTGGAGATCACCCCCAGTCCCTCCACCCTGTACTTCCTGGACTTCTCAATGGAGGGAGGGTGTGTGAGTTCTGCTTCTTTGTGTGTGTGTGTGTGTGTGTGTGTGTGTGTGTGTGTGTGTGTTACTGGGGATTGAACCCAGGGCGTCGTGCTTACATGCTCTGCAAGTGCTGGACCACTGAGCTGCACCCCTCAGCCCATTTTTTTTTTTTTTTTTTTTTTTTACTTTTTGAGACAGGGTCTTGCTAAGTTACACAGACTGCCTCTGGTCTCGAACTTGCAATCCTCCTGCCTTCGCCTCCTGAGCCGCTGGGATTACAGGTGTACACCACCACACCTGGCTCAGCTCTGCTTCTTGGGGTGTCTATGCATGGGATGGCCTCTCTCAACCACCCCCATTCCTATAGCTGTGTAGCAGAGGCTATCCTGCCATCTCAGGTCTAGGCAAGCAGAATCAAGTTTTTTATTTCCTTTCTAAATCAAGTATTTTTAGGATATGAGTATGTTAAGATACCCCTATGTGTGGTTGTCCCTTGGTATGTGTGAGGGATCGCTTCTGGGACCTTCCATGGATACCAACATTCCTTGATGTTCAAGTCCTGTACATAAATTGTCCTATTTGCATATAACCTCCCTTAGACTTTAAATCATCTCTAAATTACTTATATTACCTAAATGCAATGTTATTTAAGTAGTTGTTTTTCTGTATTGCTTAGGAGAAAAGTCTATACACATTAGTATTGATACAATTTTTTCCCCAAATGTTTTCCATCTGGGGTCAGTTGAATCCATGGATATGGACAGAAAACTCACAGATTCGGAGTGCCAATTGTCTCTACTTTTTTGCAGAAGACGGGTCTGTGTAGTGACATTTGGAAGGTGGATTAGGGCAAAACTATAACCTGCCCTCTTTTTATCATAATTTTTTAAAGAGGGAATCAAGTTAACATAATAGTGGTGTTCCTGGCCCATGGAAATAGCACTGAAAAAGGGAAAACATTGCAGTGTGTAGGGCCCGGGTCTGGTGGGTCTGGTCAGTGTCTCTTGGGAAAACCCCTGGCACCCAGGGTTGGTCCCTGATGGCACAGCAGCACCCTGATGTCAGTGGATGTGATGTGTGACCTTTTCTACTTAACCAAGACTAGTGAGTATTCAATTGGCTGGCACGGTGTATTGGGTTTTGTTTGTATGTTTTGTACTGAGAGAGTGGCTGGCTGGGTCCAGAACTGGGGTTCAGGCTGCCACGTTTGTGCAATGTGGTGGCATCCCCAGAGGGGGTTGATCAAATGTTTTTGTGAGGGCTGCTGCATCCTTCTTCAGAGGCCTTTGGCTTTCACAGGGAGGACGCCATGCCTAAGGAGGGAAGACCAGAGCACTGGCACAGAGACTTCATGGCACTGCAGTGTTGGGGGCCAGGCTCTCTGAGTAGGGGCAAATGACAACTCTCGGGTCTTCAGTGACAGTGACGGTCATGCCTGCAGGTGGGCAAGAACTAAAGAACTGCATCTGGGTCTTCTCTCCCTCCGCTCCTTCTGAGGTGCGTGAGGAGGCAGACCTGCTGGGGTAGAATCAGCCAGTCTCCGGTTTGGAAAGCCCAGACGAATCCATCCTGTGGGGCCTTTCCCCACTCCCATCACACCCACCACATCCCTGAGGCCTCTGGCGGTACCAGGTCTAGTACCAGGATTCCAGTACTCAGAGCACAGTCCTTTTCAAGCAGGGCACAATGGTGCTGAGGGGGCCTGGCAGGTTGAGGAGGGAAGAGGGGAGCTGGAAGGTGTGGGGCCCTCAGGGCCCTGGCAGGGGCATTGGGCCTGATTCTTACATTTCCACTTGCCCAGGGCAGCACATACTCTCAGGGTCAGGTAGCCCTCGTCACACAGCCAGGCACGTGTTACTGAGCTGGTGTTGGGGACAGTGGTCTTTGTATTGAACCAACTTTGTAGTGAGAAGAGGATCATTTACTTTTACCTGCAAGGTCACCCTGACTGAGAGGCTGAGGAGGCACCTGGACAGCTATGGGGGCTTGGGGGTATAGAACTGTCAACCCAGTAACACCAGCTGGGATGTCCTAGACCAGGATGAGTGAGCCATCACTGCCCCCGAGTGTGTGTGCTGAGGGTGGGCAGGCAGTGAAAGGGCCAGGATGGCACCCTGGGCCATGGTGGGATGTTAATGAGAGTCACAGAAGGTTTGGGAAGGCTGGAATATGACGCTACCAGGTAGCGGACGCTACCTGGAGGTATGGGCTGTGGGTTCCAGTCAAGGCCCACCCACTGATTCTCACACTAGGGTCTCTGCAGAGGGCAGCAGCAGACCCAGGGGCTTTAGAGACATCCAAGCCAGCAGCTGGTGCCTGCTGCCATCTGGGCCCTTGGCCTCAGCCAGTGGGGATGTGCCCACTGGAGGAAGCCTTTAGCCTGGGCCAGAACAGAGCAGCTTCGACTTCCACTAAGGCATTGGTCACCTCAGAAACCTGGGTCCTGCTCGCAGGGCAGAGAACACCCACGTGGCTTGGCAGGAGATTGAAAAATGCATTGAAATTCTCATCTCTCCTGTTTTTAGAGTCCTTGTCACAAGAGACCTCACTGCTTAAAAGATGAGCATTCTACATAATTCCTATTCATGCTAAATTTATGAGGCTTAACTGGGGTTTCAGGCAAGATGCAGCTCTTAAGGTCTTTGTGTGTTTCATTTTTTGAAGAGTAAGAATTGGGTCTGCAGGGCTGGGTGTGCTTTTTGCTAGACTTTCTAACTTTAGTATGTAATGTTTGTTTACTTTGGACATTTTGATCTTTTTCTTGGGCTGTTTGATGCAAGATTTATTTTTTCTTTGTATTATTTCTCATCATCATGCAATTTGATGCAGGATTTGTTTCTTCACACAGGTTCCCAAGCCCCAGTTGTGGGGTAAGATTTTGTGTTGGTCACCAGGCTGCTTTTGACAGCCTGGGGGCTCTCTGTACAACCGGACAAGGCAGGAGGAACTAATTTCACTCTTTGGTGGAAGAGGAGTAACTCAGTTGCCATTCTGTTGTAATTTAGCAGTCGATTAATGGCAACTTCATGGAAAATGTTGCTAGGGTCTGTAGTGAGTGTTGTTAGAAACCGAATTACTCCTATTTTTCCCCAGGGCCCTTTTCCCCACCTCCGCCTGGAGTAGACACTTTGAGCTGCAGGAAGTGGCACTGTGTTGCAGTCACAACTTCATTGTTCCTTTGTATTATTTATTTTCTGTTTTAAAAATAATCTTATTGCTTTTATGGGTACGGGAGACTTGCCAAGAGCTTAGGGCGGTACAGGGGTCACTGGGTTATTTGCTGAGTAGCCCCAGCCTAAGGGTGTCCAGCCGCATTTGTGTCACATGAGGTTAATTTGAATCAATCAGAACCTCTCTCTACCTCCTTGTCTTTACTCCTGGGATGTCTTCAAACAGCCAGTCACTTCTCTTGGTTTTTACTAGCTGTATGACCCTGGACAATTCACATAACCTTCTGAGCCTCAGTATTCTTACCTGTTGACAAATGGGGAGCTGGGGAATCAATGAAATGGTGTGAATGGAGGCAGCACAAATCCTAGAACATGCTAAGCACTCATCAGGTTTCCTCCCTCACCTTTTTGCCAACTTAAAAATAAGAAGCAGCAGCAGACGTCTCCATTTGCTGAGTAGGAGTGTTGGGAACTGAGGAAGCGGTGGGGCAGAGGAGTTCAGCTATTCATTTTCTTTCAGCCCAGAGAGCTCCCCGTTTTCCTTCCAAACAAGGAAGCCAGCAGAATAAGCACACACAGGGTGGACCATGTCAGTGATGGAGACCACGCACTGGGGCCAGCCAGGGCGTCACCTCCCAGAGCCCAAGGGTGGATGGCTTGAGTCTGCTGGCTGCTGGAATGCACATTTCCTCCATCTATGCTGAGTGTTGTTTGGGAGAGTTGGTCACCTTCCAGGGGACTCCACTCTGGGATGTCCATGTTATTCCATTTCTGGGTCATGCTTGCAGCTCATTGGGTCCTCTGGGGATCTTGGTCCTTCCTGGAGTAAATGAAATAATTGTCACCAGCCTCCCACTTAATTACTGTGGTGGAGGAAGTCCTCAGGCGTACTTGGCAGCCCTGCTAACTGATGGCACTGGAGCCTGGATTTTTGAGGTCTAGTGGGTTCCTGAGATGCTGCTTCTGCGCCCCAGTGTGGACAAGGCATTGGGGGAGGCGGCCAGCTCCCCACATGCCCGGCACACGCTGACGTGGCTCTGGTCTGCTTCTCTCCCCTCCAGAGTATAAGAAGAAGTACGGGGAGGAACACGGCTCCTGCCAGGCTGGGACAGCTGGCTTCTTCACTGAGGTGGGTGGCAGCCATCCGGCCTTTCTTGTCTTAGTGTTTGTGGAATTGCTTTTTGTGATTTTAGTGGCCCTGGAGATGGGGCTTTGGTGTTGGAGACACTCAACTGTGAGTTGGTTCTGGTCCTTATGTTAGAGAAGGTTATTTCAATCTGAGCGGCACCAGCTGGCCCAGAGCGCACTGGACAGAGGGGCTGGGCCGGCTCATCTGGAGAATTCTATGGAAGTCAGCAAGATCTGAGACCTGCAAAAGGTGGCCATGAAAAGGGCTGGTGAGGTGGCACCCAGTCCAGCAGTGTGAAGATGTGTCAGGCCTGTGGGCATCCGCTCCCAGCAACCCTCCCTCCGGAGAGACTTCTTTTTCCACCAGACACTAGCTGTTCCTTCCCCTGAGTTCTGAATTTGCCCACATAGCCGCCATATGACCTTTAGCTACTAGTATATTTTAGGGACTGTTTTCTTAGGTGATTCTCATCTACTGGAAGTTTGCTAAGGCATTTTTATGACTGCTGCCTTCCTCCTCCCCCTCCTCCTCTTCCTCCTTTTGCAATGTTGGAGGTTGAACCCAGGGCCTTACCTCACACATACTTTGCAAGTGCTCTACCACTGGGCTGCACCCCCAGCCCATTTTTTATTTATTTTTGAGTTAGGGTCTCACCAAGTTATGCAGGCTGCCTCTGGCCTTGAACTCTCTATCCTCCTGCCTCTGCTTCCTGAGTGCTGGGAAGACAGGTGGGTGCCCCGCCTGGCCTGTGACTGCCTTCTGTGTGCAGAGTTCCATGCTGGGCTCTATAAGTGGCACCATTGTTCATTTAGTTGCTCAGGCCAAAGATAAAAGGCATTTTACTTCTAGGTCACCTGAAATCTTGTTCTAACCTCCAAAACACGTCCCAAATGACACTCTTGTTCCTCACCACCTCACCTCCTCACCACCATGCTTCTACAAAAGCTACTGTCATCACCCAGAAATACGCTGGCACTGAAATGGTCTCCTTTGATCCATTTTTTTAAAAATTATGATCAAATATGTATAACATGAAATTCTCCCTTTTAACCATTTTGAAGTGTTCAGATCAGTGGTATTTAGTGTATTTACAATGTCATGCAACTATAGCCATTGTCTAGTTATAGGACATTCTCTTTCTTTCTTTTCTTTCCTGTTTTTTCTTTTCTTTTCATTTCTTTCTTTCATAGTGGGAGATTGAACCCAGGGCATCATGCATACTTTGCAAGCGCTCTATCACTGAGTTACACCCTCAACCTATTTTTAATTTTTGATCTTAACACAGGGTCTCACTAAGTTACGCAGGCTGCCTTTGGCCTGGAACTTGGGATTCTCCTGCCTCCGTCTCCCGAGTCACTGGGATTACAGGTGTGTGCCACCACACTCAGATAATTGTAGGACATTTTCATAACTCTGACCTGTGTCCATTCCTGACCTGTACCTTGCATTTTCTGCACACCAGACTGAGGAATCTTTCAAAGTCATTGCTCTGACTCCATGGCCACCCAGTACAGGGGTGGGTGAGACCAAGACTCCATGTCTTGGCCCACAGGCCTGACTCGGAGGACACCTCTCTCTTTCCCTCCTTTGCTCTGAGACAGCGCAGAGCTATAGGAGGGCAGATGCCATTGAGGAAGAGGAAAAGACAGGAGCATTCCGCATTCTTCAGTTTCCAGGCTTTCTGAAGAGTATTCCTGCTGGGTCAGGAGCCAAACTGCCCACCTTGATTTCAGAAACTGTATTTAGATTCAAAGTGAAAACAGCCAGTTGGCAATATTGCGTCCAGCCTAGCAAGCAGAAAAGGAAAGTTAAGAGGTCAGAAATTTTATTATACTTCACTCTTCGAAGCACTATGTGTGAGGCGCTTCCCTCCAAGCATGCCTTCAGTTGCTTGCAAGATGTCCATTTGCTTCAGCATCTTTTTATGATTTTCTACACAGAGTTCCACACCACATTCTGCTTGTCCTAGCTGTTGAGGGCAAACATTAAGAGGATTCTTTCTTGAACCTCTCTCACTTCCCATTGGTCTTCAGCAGGGCCCACCTCAGAACCTGTCACAGAGACATGCTTTCTGTCCAAGTCCTCTTCCACTCCACAAAACTCAGCAACAGCTGTTTTTGCTCCCGGCCCACTGCACAGCCCTCCTGCTATCCTCCTCCCACCCTTGCCTCCTGACAGATGATTCTCAGCACCATCTTCTACAAATAAGAGAGGTGTCATGGTGCTCCTTGCTCAGAATTATCAAGTGTCATCCACCTACTTACAATGAAATCCAGACACTTTCCCTCACACAACCACCTAGACCTCCTACCTTTCCAACCTTGTCTATTTCCCAGCCCCCCCCCAACACACTACTTCTAGCCACAGCAACTCAGCTTCTGCTAGAACATGCCATGCTCTCAGTCTGCCATTGCACTGAAAATCCATGCACACAACTCAGAGGCAGATATATAGTAGAATCTGAAGATGTTCAAAATTTGAACAAAATTTGAATTTTGGTACATTCTGGCAAAATGCATTCCAAAAATGTTTACTAATTGGCTTCCCCCCAGTTACTTCTGCTCAACATTCTGTCACCAACATTTAAAATTTTTCTTATTGATAAAAAGAATTCTCCTTTTATTTTAATGTCTCATTACTGATTATTGGTGTAGTTTAGAAACTATTTGTATTTATTTTTCTGGAAATTGCTTGTTTCTGTTCTTGGTCCAGTATTCTGCTTTCATTGTTAGCTTAATGCTTTATAGGAATTTGTTACATATTTTTAACACTAATTTCTTATTTGTTATATGTGTTGCAATTTTTTTCTTCTTTTTGGATTCTAGGTCTCTCTGTTACTTAGGAAGGACATCCACTCTCTAAGAATATGAAAATATTAACCTATATTTTCTTCTGGTACTTCTGTTGTTGTGTGCTGTTGAATTGGTATCTGACTCATAGTGACCCTTATAGGGTTTTCAATGGCTGTTTCGGGATTGCCTTGGGAGTGGATTGCCAGGTCCTGCTCCCATTTTTGCGGTGCTGGGAATTGAACTTGGGACCTCAGAGACTGCAGCACAGTGCTCTACCAACTGAGCTAAATCCCAGCCCCACAGTACTTCTATAGTTCCTTTAAAAATATTTATATCTTTAATCCTTCTAGAATTGATTTTCTTACACATAATATGGAAGAAGATAGTTCATTGTTTTCTTAAAATGTTTAGTTGGTTGTTTTGATTCTGGCTTGTTAAACAATTTTTCCTATCACTGTCAATTTGAAATTCCATCCTGCTACATGCTAACCTCACTCTGTTCCATCTCAGTAAGTATGTAAACTGGGTAACTGCTGTGCTGTTGTTGTTCCAGTGGGCTAGGAAAGTATGACTGGACCCTAGGCCATGGGGACTACTGTACCTTCATGAGCAGGTGGCTGATGTGGTGGATGGTGTGCTGTAAGAAAGGCTGTTTGACCCCAGAGTGCCCAGGACTTTGGGCAAGGAGGGCCTGGCAGGAGGCCAGGCAGGAGGCCATGGTGTGGTCCAGCCATGGAGCAACAAGGAAAGCCAGGATGATGCTTTCAGAATAAAAGATTTAGGAGTCAGATAATCTGCAGGAAATGCCAATGTCTGGGTGGCCAGAGCACTGCAGGATAGAGGAGCAAGGTTAGAGGCAGGTGTCTAGAGAATGGTGTGTCTTTGGAAGTAGAGTACCTGGGAAGGACCCCAGCTGGGTGGGGTGCTGTCTGTGCTCAGGCACGAGTTTGAGGTGCTGGGGTGCTCCCAGAGCTGCTGGACATAGGCACTGCACCCAGCCTGAGCTAGGGAGTGAGGCTTGGCCCTCGAGATTCTGAGGGGATGGGTGTGCTCAACATGGAGCCCGGGGCACAGGGATGCCACCCCTTCCGTGTAGAAGAGAGTTGATTCATCTCAGAGTCAGAACTCGTGGGAATGTTGATGGAGCACTAAGGGAGAGCAAGAGTGCAAGAGAGGATATGTCTGCGTGGCCCATTGTGCTGGTACATCAGGAAGGCAGGGCCCTGGGCTGTGCGCAAGGAACAAAAAGGGCTGTGCAAATTCAGGGGGCCCAAGGCAGGGGGCCCATACAGACTCTGGACTGGAACCACAGCACCTCCATGTGGGCTGACCAGGCTCCTGCAGAAATGGTGGGGACAGTGTGCAGAGTGCGGAGGGTGGGTGGTGAGTGGAATGCGGTCCCCGCCCCCTGTAGCTCAGTCCTCAGACCCCAGCCCTTGTCTCTTGGCTTCCCTTAGCCTGTGCCTTGGCCTCAGCTTTGGTTCCCAGGCTGTGGCCTCTTCAAACAGGAGGTCTTTGAACTCACTGCCTCCCCCATTTCTGGAACTTCAGCTGTCTGTAGCTGAGCAGGAAATGTGGTGGACGGGGTCAGGCCGGCACCATTCCCCAACTCTGCCCTCTCGCTGACCTCGGCACTTAGGCTGTGAGCCATTCTGTCCCCTCACAGGGCAGGCAGCTCCTTCCCAAGCTGGACGAGTTTCTGTAGCCTTCTGGACATGGGCATGTCAGCCCAGAACATTCTGGCCTGAGGTGCTTGCTTGACCTGCAGGTCAGTGACCCTGAGGTTATCAAAGCTCTCTGAGTTATGGATGCCACATGAGCTTTAGCCTGTCATTACGATAAGGGAGAGTTTCCTGGGAACTTTACGTATTTTTTCTAGACTAGAATAACAGAAATGATAGATCACTTCTAAGCAGAAAGAGAAGATGTGGGCAGCCCTGCTGTGGAGACATCAAGTGGAAATTTCTTCAATGCCGACTTTGTTGTTGATCCCAGGCATTCTTCTGCCCCTGCTTATGCTGGCTTTTAGTGTGCAAAGAAGAGCCGGTGGTTTCTTTCAGGCATTCCCAGAGCTCCTGCTATTAAATGTATCTTGGGAAGAGGCCTGCATTGTTTATTGCGGGAATTCCATGGATTTGAATTAGACAGTGGTTGCTTTTGCTTGCAGAGGAGTTTGTATTTGTGTGAGTGACAGTGGGTGATCCTTGGGTGATGAGGTGCTAGGCATTGATCACACATTCCTGACACTTGTGAACAGCACCAAGAAAGGCACAAGCCTCATCCACAGAGAGTAGAAAAAGCCAAATACAGTGGCTTCCAGGAACATGCTTCACCCGTCTCTAGCCCAACTCTGAGGGTGGCAGGCCTGGCTACTGTTGATACAGTTTGAACTGAGGGAAGATCGAGGGAGGTGAGTGCTAAGGGAAGAGGGGAAGAAAACAAGACCTATTTGTGTTAAAGGTTTTAAGGAGCGAGATCACTTTGTCTTACCAATTTGTAATGTTTGAGAAGGGGCGTGGGGGATGCTGGACATTCATTTCTCACCCTTTATCCTGGATTAATCTAAATCATCAGGAAGTAGTGGGTCTCCTGCCTGGTGTCCTGTGGCACTAACGCTTTGGACTTTGGCTTGTAACAAGTTGCAGATGGAGAAAACTCTTCACTGTGTATACAGTTGGCATTGGGGCTATCACTCATGTTCTGTGGCCTTTATGTTTGGGCATGGATTACAAATTCCTTTCCAAGCTCAAGGCCAGGAAAAAAGTCTCTCTCTGAGGAACTGAGGGTTTGTCTTTCTCACACTTTTCAACAGCTAGTACCGTTCCTTACACGGAAGGGGCGAGTGTCCACATGTGGTAAGAGAGTGAATGAGCAAATGCTCCACTGCGTTTTCCCAGCCATGAGTCCTGAACACAGAAAGTGATCTATTCGTATACAACCAAGGCTTCAAACCCCACAAAAAATTGGGTTCAGGAGTGGGTGTAGGTTCAGCATGTTAAAATATGTTAAAATGTGGAGGATTCAGGTTTGCATTTCAAAGTTTAACCCTATGTATAGATGAATAACATTTAAAAGTTTTTTTTCAATCCTTATATATAATAAAATAACTAATGGCACAAAAAAAAGTTAAAAACTGAACCCAAACTCAATTTTTACTGGGTTCAGGTTCAGATATGGGTTCATAAAAGTTCTTTAAAATGCTTGAACCAGAACATGTTCAGGATTTGGATTGGAGTTTAGTCTGAACCGCTGCTATATACACATAGGACTTAAATCCAAACCTGAACTGAGCCCTGATCCTCTACATTTTAACATATTGAACCCACATGCAAACCTGAACCCAATTTTTCATTGGTTTGAAACCCTGTAAAACAGAGCTGTCTCAGAATGTCTGTCTTACCTGTCACAGCTCCCTTTGTTGGTGGTGGGGGACTCAGAACCTTAAATGAAGTGTTATCAACAGTCACTTCTGGCCCACAGCTTCCTGATCATTAAAAGTAAACCATTCAGGCCAGAATCCAGCGGCTTTCTTCTTCCATCTGTGTCCTCACCCTAGTCCTTGTTATAGTTCTTCCTGGTTGACCACAGAAAACTGTGTTTAAAGCATTGCCCTCTTGCCTCCATCTTCAGCTCCCTAATTTTTTTCTTTTTCTTTTTCCTTGTTTTTGAGCAGGTGGGACTACTGGGGTTGACCCCACAGCCTCAGACATGCTAGGTGAGCCCTCCACTGCTGAGCCACACCTCAGCCCCTGTTCCTTATTTTTTATTTTGAGACAGGGTCTTGCTAAGTTCTGCAGGCTGCCTGTGGCCTTGAACCTATGATTCTTCTGCTTCTGCCTCTCAAGCAGATAGGAGTACAGGCAAGTGCCGTGATGCCCAGTCCAAATTTTTTTCTTTAGATGTTTCTAGCTTTGGCAGACACTTACACTCTAAGAATCCTGTGGCAGCTTTCACCACTCAGAATCTCTGTGGCAAGACTCAGCCTCTAGGGACTTGTCAGAAACCAGCAGCTTCTACCAGCCTGCAGTGATCTCTGACATATGTGCTGGTAGGGACTCCCAGTGCCAAGGGGAAGGTAGGTGTGTCTCAGCCATGAGAGGCGTGACCTGGGCAGGGTCCCTTGTTTCCAGTATGGTTTGCAGTTTGTATACAGCTGAGAGGAAACCTCTAGAAATTGTACTTATTTTAGCCCTTTTGGATAGAATTTCTTCTGAAATATCTTACACATTTCCATGTTGCTTTACCCAAAGAATGTCATGCGAAGGCATTTTATCTTTGTATCAATATTAGTTCTAGATCATAGATAGCCATTCAGTAAATATTGTTGAGTAAAAAATTATTTTTGGAAAAATTATTGGTTATTATGGCAGTGTAGATACTTTAAAAATATAAATGATAAAAAAAGAAGGGATTTTCTATTGTGGAAGAAAGACAGAAAGCCTTGGCCAGGGCATCCAATGGATGATGAAACCTTCTTCCTTTCTCTCTGCCAGCCTCAGTATGAGTGCTTCCTTTAAATGCTTGTCAAATGTCATCTTACTGGCATGTCTTGCACTTTTATGGTACAACTTCCTTATTAGCATTTAATCAAAGTTCTAGAATTTTAAAAAATTATGTTTATTACATTCAGTACGTACAATAAAACACACTCATTTTAAATATAGTGGTTGATGAGTTTTGACAAACATGTCCACCCATGTAAGCCCCTCTCAGTCAAGATTAGAACATTTCTGTCACTCTAGAAACTTCCTCAAGCCCGTTTGCAGACAGTACCACCCCTTTTAATCCCTGACAACTGCTCATCTGACTTCCTCACCATGGATTCATTTTGCTGATTCTAGAACCTCTTGTAAGTGGACTCAGAACATGTGCTCTTCTTTCCCATCTATGTTTTGTCCAAGACCCACCCACATTCCAACTGGGGTTTAACTACTCAGAAGAGGTTCCCTGGGCAGAGGAAGTGTGAGGACTTTGCAGGGGTGGAGGTAAAACAGTAGAGTATGCTGAGAAAACCAGAATTAGCCTGCAGTGTCCCAAGTGTCCCAAGCCTGCAGATGGAGGGAGGAGTCGGGGGTGGATATGTTTGGGAGGGGTGACAGTATTGAGTTTTCCCTGAGCTCTAAGCTCTTGGAAAAGCCTATTCTAGAATTTTGTAAAAATACAGAGAAAGATAAAAAAGAGAAGTGTGAGGGAGGGGTTGGGGGGAAAAGAAAGGAAAGAAGGCAGGAAGGGAGGGAGGGAGGAAGGGATTGATTCCCACAGTGCTATCACCCAGAAGGAAAAACATAAATGTTTTGGGGTTTATCCTCCTGGTCTATGTGTTTATCTAAATACATTTTTAAAATAGAACATGACCAATAGCACTCATATTGTTTGATATATCCTTTTTAACTCAACAGCACTCTGTGACTCTCTCTCAGTGGCATTAGGTCTTCTGCAGTATTTTTAATACTGCATAGAATTCTGTTGAATTCATGTGCCAGAATTCAGAATTCCTGTTGTTAGATGTTCAGGTTGTTCCCAACTTCTATAAACACAGTTATGATGCATCTTCTTGTGGGTAAAATGCAGATATCCCTCCCAGGCTCTTTAGATAACTAAGTCATTTTGGAGCACTTCAGATTGTCTTTACTATTGTTCATTAGATGGTTTTATAGCATAAACATGCTCTTGGGCCTTTTGTGGATAAAGAACCATTGGGAAATGGCCTTACTCTAAATGCTGAAAGCTGTGACTTTGGTGTTCTGGAGGCTGTTTTTAATAGTACTATTGTCTCTTGCTGCTTATGGTCTCTTTCTGGTTTAGGTCCTTCCCTTAGTTGATCTCTCTGGTCCCTTATTGTTGTTCTGAGTTTGCAGTGGACTGCAGAAGCCTGAACATCAGGCTTTAGAACTGGTCCTGAGAAGATGTGCTTACACGAGCCCAGGAGGGGATTTCCTGGGGGTCAGGGATTAGTGTGCAGTGTTTGCAAAGCTGATTTTGGTCACTGTTTTCTGCTTGCCATGCATTGGACACTGGAGTTGGGGGATCACGGGCTGTGGTCCAACCTGGGGAGGTATTGCTTTCTCTGCATGAGCTCCATTCCCTGGGATGCTGTAGTTAGGACAATGTCAACTGTGTGCCATTCCTGTTTGATCTTGGTGTGAAGGTGAGGAAATACGTGTAGCTTCATCTCAGGATAGGATGGGGACCTGGTGTGTCACAAAGGCTGTCCCTTTGCTCAGTAAGCTTCTCAGCTTTAGTCCTGATGATCCCAGCCATATAGTACATTCCACAATGTTGGAGAATGGGTGAATATTTATTGCTTTTCTGAAAAATATCATTGGCGAGGTATTTTTAATATAGTTCTGAGACCTCCTTTGTTGTGACTGTTGTTCTCAATGCACCCTTAATCCCCTCTTCAGTTTCGCTATTTACCATTGGATTTCCTTTGGTAGGAGCTGGTGGTAATGGGCGCGCCAGGGTCATTTTATTGGGCTGGGACGGTCAAAGTGATGAACATCACGGACAACACCTATTTTAAGTTGAATGATGAAGCTATCATGAACAGGCGATATACCTACTTGGGTGAGTAGCTCTGGGAGTCCACAGGTAAAAAATGGGAACTGGAAGCAATTACCCCCAAATTCATGAAATTATTGCTTTATTAGTGGAAACAACTGTTACTTGGTTTTTACATCTACTATTCTAATTAATTTCACTTTTAGTTAGAGCACCTTGACATCTAGGCGCATATGGAAGGTGGAAAGGAAAACAAAGAAGGAAACAATTAAAATGTATGATTTAATTAAAATCTGATAATTGAGTCTCCAGGGAAGCAAACATTTATCTCCTTATTGTAGCAATTACTCAAGTTCAGATGGTCAGATACAAAATGAGTGCAATAGAATCCTGGTTTTCCTTAGATATCACTGGATGGGGTCTCTGCTTCCTCATTACAGAAACAAGTAAAAGAATCAAACATTATCATGAAGAATGATAACCTAATGCTGAAGTTTAATTAAAGGCTTAGAAAAATTCTCTCATTTTCTCAACCCATTTAGTCTTCTAGAAAGAAGATAGACATAGTTTAATTTAGCAGACATCAGGCAAGAATGGTGCCTGGGCTTACACAGTGGCTTATGCCTTATAGTTCCAGCTACGTGAGGCAGGAAGAAGAGCATTGCTTGAGCCCAGGAGATTTGATACCAGCCTGGGCAGCCTAGTGAGACTCCATCTCAAAACAAAGCAAAATAAAACAAACAAACAAACAAACAAAAAACCAGCTTGCAATAATGCTAGGACAACGCCATGCCCATTTAAGATCAGAGATAAACCAAATGTAGTAGCTTTGGCCTGAAATCCCAGCACTCGGGGGACAGAGGCAGGAGAATCAGTGCAAGCCCAACTTAGGCCACACAGGGCGATCCTGTCTCAAGACAACCAAGGAAAACAAAAGCAAAAACAGAACACAGGGATAGATTGACTGTGTTTGTATAGGTGGCAATTATAAAACTCCTCTTTAATCCATGCCCAAAGTGGACTGACAAGGGAGCTGAATTTAGGAAGGCCTAACAATGACAAAATAATACTTTTTTATATTCACCATATAAATTAAATTAGGGAAAGCCTCTGACTCCTCTCTTCATAGAGTGTCACAGGGAATTTCCTATTAGGTAGGTGTGGGAGTCAATTTCCTGTTAGGTAGGTGTGGGAGTTGGTGACTTGCCTTCTCCCTTCTAACTAAAGTGTTTTGCCTCACATCCCAAACCCAACAGTACTTTACTGAGTGTTGGGGGGCTTGCCACTGTGCTCACTGATCTTATCTGCTGCAAGGATTAGCAAGGACGAGTTGAGAGTGGCTTCACTTACAATGCTCTCAGGCCATCTTAGAGAGGTCAGCCACATGGGCAATAAAAACCAGTCACAATATGGTGGTCGTGGATCACCAATGTCATCAGCAAACTTACACAACTCAGAATCACAGCAGTAGAGCTGGAGGGGGGTGACCAGGTTTGGGAAACAGGGCGTTCTGCTGCCAGAGGGGTGCTTGCAGCCTGCCAGTGAGGCAATCAGAAGGCAGGAGATATTTAGGCTAAGCTCAGGGTGACTTTTGCCTTTGTTTCTGGCTTCCTTTTGATCCAGCTTCTTTGACTGACTGATCAGCCCTCCACCTACCATCCATCCTTCTCTTAGGAAGGATATGACATGGCTAACAGCCGAGGCTCTGTGGTCACAAAAATTCAGTCTGAGTCTTGCTCAGTGATCTTGGGAATGCCACCTACATGTTTGTCTATGTGGAAATCCATAAAACAGAGACAGTTCATACAGTTGTTAGACTAAAAGAGAAAAGTCACCTGAAGACACTCTCACAACAGCTTTAATCATAATACTCCAAACTAGAAACAACCCAAATACCCAGCAGCAGACTGGAGATGTGATATAATCATACAGTAGAACAAAACTCAACAGTAAAAAGGAGAAATGACTACTATGCACATCACTGATGGATACCACAGAAGTTATGTTAAATAAAATCCTAGAAAAGTCAAACCTAATATATAGTGATTGAAATAAAAATGATGGCTACCTGTGGTGAGACGCTGACACAGGAAAGGCATGCAGAAACCTTCTGGAGTTTATGGATCTATGTCTCTTTGTTTATTTGCAGGGCTGAGGCTGGATCTATGTTTATTTATTTATTTTTGTTATTATTATTTTTTGTGGTGCTAAGGATTTAGCCCAGGGCCTTGTACAAGCTAGGCAAATGCACTACCACTGAGCGACGTTCCCAGCCCCTTTTAGTCACGTTTTTGCTCTGGATGGTAGTTGCATGGTTATTCATTAAGGTCCGTGTTTCAGTTGTATGGACTTCACTGTATGAAACTTATATCCCCAAAAGAAAAAAAAAATGGAGATAGAATGTTTAGCACAGCACTTGGACAGGCAGAAAGCACTCTGTCCTTCCCCCATGTCCTTGTGAACATGTTTTTCTGAGATGAGCCATTTAAGCATAAAAGACTGGCAGCTGCCATTTGATCTCTGGTAACTTATGTCCCAGGAAGAGCTGACATATAACTGTTCAGATAGGAGGCATGCTTTCAAAACTTTCCCCTCTGGCACACAGTTTTCTTCTCTGACCTTCTCAACTCTGCCCTTGGTCTCCACCCATCCCATTCAGGCTATGCAGTGACCGCTGGCCACTTCTCTCATCCGTCCACTACTGATGTGGTAGGTGGTGCCCCACAAGATGAAGGCATCGGAAAGGTGAGGAGAAAACCCAGTGGCATAACATGGGGTCAGACAAGAGGGGAGCCTGCCACTTCTGTTGTGGAGGCTTGTCAACTTACTCTGACCTGAGTGGCTGGCAGGTAAGTGAGGAAGTAAAGAGGGTCCTCCTACCATCTCCTTCCAACTACTTTTGAGAGTTTACCTCAAAAGTTTAATCAGAGAGCGAATACTATTCACCCTGTCCATTCTCTGCACATTCTTTTTCAGCTGACTGTGTGTGTGATTTATAAGGCCACCTATGACATCACAGCACCGTCCAGAGGAGTGGCATCCAGTGCTGACCAGCTTCAAATTCCTCACGCTCTCAAGCCCTTCCCAGATTTCAGTTTTGACTTAATGGGACCAGGTCTAGTCCCGGATATCTTTACAGCCTTTTATGCCTGGCTTTTTCATTTATTTACCAAATGTCTTAGAAGGAACACTGGGTTCCCAAGACTGGTGAAGCCCAAGGCTACCCTAGGAATGTGTGGGTGTGACTTTCTCTAAAGTATCTCCCCAGTGAATAGGGCAGATCCCTTGGATACAGGGCTGTCTGAGTCCCTGGGAATTATGGCCTCTAAGGCTTGAATTGTGGAGACCTATGCTTGTTAATTCCTTAGCTTCAGAGTGCAGGAATTCCAGCATGGGCAGGCCCAGGTAGGTCAGGAATCTGCATTTTTGTCATGTTGGGAAAGACTCAACAGTGATGTTGGCCCACTTCAGGACCACAGCCCGAAGGGTGGACCTAAGATAGGGTCTGGCCATGTGTCTTGTGGCTCAGAGAAGTAGGATCTGGATTCTGGAGAAGCCAAGGTGAACCAGGACCACTGTTAATGGGAGTCTTCAGCCAAGAAGTCTGGATGATTGGGGAACTAAGTGCCACCCCACTGACTGGGCTCGATGGAGATGTGGTCATGAAGTCATTTCTGTGGGACCTCCTGGGCAGGAGTCAGGAGCTACTGCTCATACTTCTGGAGTGTATGCCTCCCTCCCCCAACACTGGTGATATGCAGAGGAGGCCTTCAGAAATGAAACCCAACAAGCTAGGGCCTTGAGCCAGATGTGGGGGAGGTCATGCACATGAACTTTGGTAACTTCAAGAAAGACTTGGGTCTTTCTGAGTCACATGGGTTCCTCTACATGGTTTCAGGAAAAGCCCTGAGCATTGTCCCCACATTGGTGGTGACTTCTGGGGAGGAACTACAGTTCCGATAGGCTTCTCTATCACATTGGTGAAAATGCTTACCCACTTCCCACGGTATGGAGCCTCTGTGCTGATGGCAGCAGCCAGCTTCCTTCTGTCATTGCAGAAAACTCCACCCAGTCCTGTTATTTCTTCTTTGGATAACTGGGATGACTTGCACTACCTGCCAGGTCTTAAGGAGAGGATGGTGTTTATCAGCTCTAGAGCCAGACAGAAGGGAGTCCTGCATCCAGTTGACCAAAAAAAAAAAAAAAAAAAAATCCCACAAAAATGCTTCTTTGAGTTGCATGGCCTGAGAGGCCCTGTGGCAACGGGTCACAGTTACAAAGCTGCTGATTGTTCCACATTCCCAAAGACGGGGACACATCCAGACTTACATCTCGGGACCCCAGGATGGACCTTAGGTCTTCAGGATTTTGGTGGCTATTAATTTCTGGTATCATGGCATAAAAGCCTTCACGCTAATAAGGGGGTCCCTACTCCTATAGGAGGACCCCCACCCTGGTTCTAATGAGATCACCTTTTTATATAAGATGTAGACTATAAAAGTTCTAGTACATTCAGGAATTTAAATGTCAGTGATATTCATAATTTAAATGCCCATGCTAAAGGACTCTGAAAAAATTCCACAGTAAAGGAATTTGTTTAATGTTTAGCTTCTCATTTCCCAAACTAAACTGATATTACCCAAGCAGACTCCATGGTTCTAATATGATGTGGCATCGCTTTGGAGAATTTGTTTGTCTAACATACTTATCTCTGTCCCTGTATGTGGGATTGTGCTAGCTGTTAAAGTTCTATGTTAAGGAAGAAAGCACTTTTTTCTGAGAGTTGGATTGTTTTCTAGTACTTTGGAAGTTCCCTGGCTCTCTTGCATGGCTCTCATGGGCTATGTGGCTCAGGAGTCATGGAGGTCATTTCCAACTTAGGACTGAAGGACCCCTTTTCGAGGGGTTGGTAAGATGAGAACCATGATACTTCTTCATTGCCATCAGCTGGCACAAATGCACCTGTGAAGGACTCCTGGGAAGATGCTGACAAATGTCTTAGTTATTGCTTCCATCCTAACTAAGTTTTTGTTTGTTTGTTTTTTCCATCCCACAGGTTTATATTTTTAGAGCAGACCAAAGATCAGGCACCTTAATTAAGATTTTCCAGGCATCTGGTAAGAAGGTAAGGTTCTTGGTATAAGTGACTGGTTTTTGTTGAGAGATGAGATCATGGTTTTAGAAAACCAGTTTAAAGGCCCCAGCTGTGGCTTATGTTTATATGACAGTTCTATCTGCATGCTGCTGCTTTTATTGTACCAATGATCTATAGACCCCACAGGCTTCATAGGATTCATGCTCATTTTAGGAGACATCATATAGCAAGATGAGTTTGTGCATGGATTCATGCTCATTTTAGGAGACAGCATATAGCAAGATGAGTTTGTGCATGGCCAAGTTACAGCACAGCTTTTTAAAAGGTTGTCACTTTCCAGAAACAGCCTGCCAAGGGCTGCTGCTCTGCCTCTCTGTCTCTCCCTCTCCCTTTCATTCCCCTCCATCCATATCATACATACGCATCTCCGCCTCTAGAGAGATCAGGTCCAGTTGGGCGCAGGAAGCAGGCCTATTGTACATGAGTGATACAAGTGGACAGACTCATCTCACTGCCCCTTTCTCCTGTCCTGTGTGCCCTTTGTCCCTTGTCCTCAGCCCTGTATTGTCATCCCCAGAGGGGCTGCAGTCACCTAAGGACGATCCAAACAAAAAACACCAGCTTCCTCTTAGAGCCTTGAAACAGAAACGGCTCAGCAGATTGCCCTGAAGTTAGTACTGGAGAAGGTGCCTTCTGTCCCTAACCCTCTCTCTAGTTCCCAAAGCTTTCCATTATTTTGCATCACAGTCTAAGACTAAGCCAGTTGGACCATCTTTTGATTAGTAAGTCTTCTTGGTTTTGCATTTCTGTATGGCTTAGGTTAGCAGTACAGATTGGCAGAGATGATCTGCTTTATGGGATACAGTTTAGGTTGGGAGGGGTGGGGAATAAGCGGAAGCCGGTCTTGATGGAGGCCTTCTGGACTCTGGAAAGAAGCATAGGAGGCCTGGAGGCGGATCCAGAAGATTGGGGAAGGCCAAGGGGCTTTACGTACCAGTGCCCTGAGACAAGGGGAAAAGATGATCATTTCCTTCTGGGGCCACATGTTCTCAGGCCCAGTTCTTTTCCTGCTGACTTAGACCTGCTGCACACCAGCTTGGGATCATTCCATGTTCTTCCAATAGTGAACCGTATTCCGAGTTCCAAAAATCCTGCTTACGAGTAGACTTTTTGCAATTTTAACAACCTTAATAATTATCATAACCTTTTGAGTAAAAAAAGAAAAAAAAAAGCATCAACAAACATGATTTTGCATTTTCCCCCAGCACTGTGCTGGCTTGTGTTATTTTAACATTTCTAACCCCCCTAAGCAACAATACTGGAAAGTGACTGTGAGCAATTTTGCAAAAAAGGTTTTCCAAATACCCTTTAAGTTAGAAAAAAAAAAGTAACTACATGTCATTTGTAATTTTTAAAAGAGCCTCAAAGAGAGTATGTGGGGTGTGAATGCTACTGAGCCTGACATTTTAGACCTCTCTCCAAAAAACAATAAATGGGTGAGTGTATCTACTGTGGAAACACCCGCCTCCTTCACCTCCTCAGGTGCACCTGGCTTTTAAAGCATAAAATACACGGTCAGTAAAGTGGATTGGGGGCTGGGATTTAGCTCAGTTGGTAGAGCACTGCTCTGCAGTCTCTGAAGTCCAGAGTTTGACTCCCAGCATCGCAAAAATGGGAGAAGGATGTACCAATCCACTCCCAAGGCAATTCCAAAACAATCAGCTATTGAAAACTCTGTGAGGGTCGCTGTGAGTCAGACACAACTCGGTAGCACCTAACAACAACAACAGAGTGGATTATGGGGCTTGAGCACACACATCTCACTGAGCTTTGAGGGTGTTTCTGTTCCCTCCTGGGGCCTCCAGTGCCTTCCTCTTCTTCCTCTCCTCCCTGGGTTTCTGCCCAGGACAAGCCCATGAGTCCCTGCAGGCCTGACATAATTAGCCATCTGATTATGTCTTCTCTCTTTCTTGAAAACCTCAGGGCAAACCCTGCTAACTTACATGGCCACCTGTGCCCTAGTTGGTCAGGTTTTGGGGGGTAGATTGAGAGTGAGTGGAATGAAGGGGATCAGGTAAACCTTCGAGAACCACCTCATCTAAACTTCCTGGGGACGAGGTGCCATTGAGTACCCAGGACAGACGCACTTACATGTCCACTTGAATGTCTTTTTTATGACAAGGTAGGTCAGGGTGGGTTTCCTGCCGCAGAGACAGAAGGGCTGGATATTTCACCCCAGCTCCATAGCTGTCTGTCTTTTCCTTACCTTTGGAGTCTTCTTTCTGGAATCTTCACCCTGTTCTGTAGTTACCTCTATGTCCTGCCACACCCTCATGACCCTTTGGCCTTTACTTTCTTCTCCCAGTATCCCCAGCTAGCTTTATGCCCATCATTGTCCTTGTGGCTTTGAAGTAAAGCCAGGTGAGGTGGCAATCAAACCTGTCATCCCAGCAACTTGGGGACTGAGGCAGGAGGATTGCAAGTTCAAGGTCAGAGGCAGCCTGTACAACTTAGTGAGACCTTGACTGAAGAAATAAAAAAAGGGTTGGGGGCACGATCAGTGGTAGAGCACTTGCCTAGTGTGATCAAGGTCCCAGAAAGGCAAGAAATAGGCCATTACTTCTTATACATCTTATTCTGCCTTTTACCAGAAGAAATGAGATGTTCTTAGCTCTCTGACTTCTCCATTGTCTCATAGAGAGAGGACATGACCCACAAGCTTTCAAAGGATGCCTCTAGCTTTACTCTTATGTCTAGGGCCACATGCACAGAAGAATCTTCCAAGTCAGCAAACCACTGGTTCACTTCTGCTTTTGTCTGCCTACAATCTGGTTTAATTATTCTGTCTCCTGGCTTCCTATTCAGAAGGAGGAAAAATAACCACTGAAAAATTGCTTCTGGTCTTTATTAGTTGACATCCTATAAATAGGACACATAAGAACTCATTAGTAATGTGTGTGCAACTGAGATGTTAACACAGACACCCCCTCCACCCTTCCAGGCTGATGGGGTACACTGGCCAGGGGACTCCCCCCAAAGCATGTCATTGCCTTATTAAGGTCTTACTGAATTACCTGAGTATGTGAAGTGTTTGCATTTTGAAATTAGAGGAAATTTTACAAACAGAGATTTCTGATTTAACACCTATGAAGATGCCAAGTTCAATAGACTAGTAGAATGAGACAAACAGTTCCCCTGGACTCAGCCCAAGAGAGCGGCCACTGTCTCTGCTATTCAGGGACTTGCCCAGGTCTCACCAGCTTCTTTTCCTAAAGCTCGGGGAGCTTGGTGAGGTCAGTGAGCTTGTGACTGGGAGCTTGGGTTTTGTCCTCCTATCCCTGTGATTTTGGACCTCTCAGAATGCATCCTCCCTTGAGGACAGGATCGGCTTTGGCATGTGACTGGAAGGCTTGGCTGCCGAGTCCCCGGGGGCCAGCGTGGCTGCAGGAAGCAGATTGGAGAGCTCGCCACCTCTCAGACTCCCTGAGGGTGTCTGCCAACAGGGTCCAATAGCGAGAGAAAATGTGTGTTTAGGGGCCTTCTATCTGAAAACATTTACTTAAAAATTATTATCCATTTTTGTTCTGATTTTCATTAGAGGTTGCAAACTGACAGTCTCTGAAGAGGAAATAGCCTACAGAAGTTTTTATTTGGCGTGAACAGTATTCATTTGTCTTTTTTTTTTTTTTTTTTTTTTTTGTGGTACTAAGAGATTGAACCAAGAGCCTTTACACAGGCTTTGCAAGCACTCTACCACTGAGTTGTGCTCCCAGCCAATTTTTTCCTATTTTTTTATCTTGAGTCAGGGTCTCCCGTATTACACAGGCTGCCTCTGGCGTCAAACTCGTGATCCTCCTGCCTCTGCCTCCCAAGTTGCTGGGATGACAGGCCTGTGCCCCCAGGCCTAGCTCTTCTTTTATTATTTTTTAATATGAACAAGTTGTCAGCATCTGAAATAGGCACTTCAAAAAAATTTTAGGATTTTGGTCTCTTTTGGAGATGGGAGGGTTGGCCCTCTAAGGGTCAGCCTTGCTGGTGGTAGTAGTGGTTGCTACAGCTGGGTAGGAGCTGCTCCTTTAGCTGGGCATGTGGGCTCCAGTTAGCTGCAGTCTCCCCCACTCCCTGATGCTGCTCAGGCATTGCAGACAAGCCTCACTCGCCCCATAAGCACACTTACGCTGTTGGTTTTTCTTACATCCATTTTATCACCTGCCAGGATCCTACTGGTATTTGGGTTTGAGATTTGGGATTAAGAACATGATACAATTGTATGAAAATCCCATAATGAAACTCATTGTACTGTGTGCTAATTAAATAACAATAAAAATTGGTACTGGATTCATCTGTGATTAAAGATGAGTCCTGATCCCCCATCAGTGAGTCTTATGCATTCTGCCTTTTCCTGTCACTTCAGCTTCAGCCTTCTTAACTCTTCTCTCCCTGTGCACAGGATCTGTTCCCCACATCACATTCATTTTCAGTGCCTGCCTTATGTTGTGAGATTTCATTTCCTGCTTGTTTGGCTTTGTCAAATGTCTGATGTATGGGATACTTTCATCATGGTCATAACCCGCATTTGCAACCTCAGCTTGTGTTTTTGCAAAAGTACCTCATTCCCAGGGATTGGCCCTTCACCTTTGCCTGATGAGCGTCCAGGAAAGGGAGCTCCGAGCCAGTTAGCTCTGGTCTTCCACTGACTGGAAGGCCCGAGGGGGTTTGCTAGGTGTTCTGACTTATAGGGCACATAGCTGTCACAGCCTCTGAGGGGCCAGAGGAGTGTGAGGGCTCTGTGTGTGAGGGCAGACACTGAATGCTCTGTTGCGACTCAACTTGGTTGCAGATGGGCTCTTACTTCGGCTCCTCCTTGTGCGCAGTTGACCTGAATGGGGACAGCCTCTCTGACCTGCTCGTGGGGGCCCCCATGTTTTCTGAGATCAGAGACGAGGGACAGGTCACCGTCTACATCAACAAGGGAAATGTGAGTACCCCATGGGCAGTGTGGAGGGGATTTCCAACTACAGTGACTGGCACCCTGTGGGCATGCTATGGGCTGCATTGCCCAGAGAAGGTGAAGACACCGCTCCTGGGTGAAGAAGCTTGATGGTCCATCACTGGAAATTTGACCACTACAAACATACATAGGGATTTAGCTCAGTGGGTAGAACACTACGTTGCGTCTCTGAGGCCCCGAGTTCAACTCCCAGCACTGCAAAAATGGGAGAAGAGTCTGGCAATCCACTCCCAAGGCAATCCCGAAGCACTCAGCCTTTGAAAACCCTATGAGGGTCTCTATGAGTCGGATACTGACTCGATGGCACCTAACAACGACAACAACAACACATACAAGGCCGAGGGGGACTCTTATTGAACATTGTTGAAACGGTGATGATGTGCCAGGGACGGTATTCCTACTTGCTGTGAATGATTTCAGTGCAGTGTGCACATGGTATCAGGGGGCTCCATTTTTCAGATGAAAAAACTGAGGCCCAGAGAGGTTAAGTCATATGCCCCACATCACAGAGCTAAGAAATGGTAAGGCTGGGATTTGACTTTGGAGTTGGCATACTTTGTCTTTAGGCTGTGCTTCCTCTCAGGGAGTAACACACCACAGAAACAGAGGACACAGTGGCTGGAGGAATCTTGGTGAAGGAGCAGGAATTAGGCAGACAGTGAGGGCTGGGGCCCTCACCAACGGGGCACTACCAAGTGGGTGGAGATGGGAGCAGCAAGACCCTTAGTTGAGCATGGGGTGGGTGCTAGGTGGGGCTGACAGTGAGCAAGGGCCTCAATCATGACGCCCCTCCTTCTGCAGGACCATGAAGGGACGAAGCAGTCAGAATGGTGCCTCTACTCCTCTGCAGCTGGTGGACAGCAGGAGGGTGGAGGCTGGGGGTGGAGGGTGGATCAGTAAAGGCTGGAGGCAAGAGACCCGTGAGCAGAACCCATTCAGGACCTTGAAAGATGAGTGTTCAACAGAGGGAACTGGTCAGTGAAAGCGTTCTGGAACCACTGGCCTCTTAGCTAGTATGAAGAAATGCTTACAAGAGACTCAGTGGAAAAGCAGGGTAAAAAATCACATGTACATTTGCCTATAAAAATATGCAGCATGTATGTTGTTGTTATTAGGTGCCAACAAGTCAGTTCTGACTCATAGCAACCCTATGTACAACAGACAAAACACTCCTCAACACTGTCATGCCTGGCTATCTCAGTGCTTCTCTGCTATTCATAGGGTTCTCAGTGGCTGATTGTTATAGGAGTGGACTGCAAGGTCCTGCCCTAACCTGCAGCACCTAGTATTCCCAGGTGGTCTCCCATCCAAGGACTCACCAGGCTGACCCTGCTTAGCTAAAAATAGGTCTCTGGAGGATGGTTCTTGAGGAGATAATTAGTTTTATCTTTATTTAAGGAGTCAAATGCAATACTTTCATAATAAAAAAAAAAGTAAGGTGTACTGTAAAGCAGTGACCAAGATGCTAGTTGTCTAATTGTAGAGGAGAGTGGTGTTTGACTCTAACTGAATGGGAAGACCCAGGGAAGAAAGGGCCAGCACCGGAAGGTGAGCCAAGGAGCATTAAGTCTTCTGCTAACTATGATATCTGCAGACCCTTTGGGAAGATAAATCTAAAACCTGAGAGAGAAGACATGGCTGGAGGCAGTAACTCCTGGCACCTGTATTCCCATCGGCCTTCCCAGTGTGGGGATGGGGTGAAGCAGGGTAGCCAGTCTGTAGAGGAGGGCAGCAGGCATCCAGTAGCTGCAGGAGACTGAAGCATTTACATGGAGTGTGAGCCCAGCAGCCTGGCTGTCTAAATCAGGGGTGGAATCTTGGAGCATGAAAGTTCCCTTAGACCTCCTCTGGGCATGGTGCAGCCACACATGGCTTCCCACTCCAGCTAACATCCCTTAATGCTGGGTGGTTGCCCCCAGGACCAGGGTGTTCTTATTTCTGTTGAACCCCATCCTATTTGCTTAGTAACTAAAAGATGCTCTGGAGGAGCAGAAAAAATGACCAGAGGAGGTAGACCTGAGTTTGCATCACAGCTGCGCCAGCTCCTAACCTGTGTGATGTGAACATTGAACATTGAAATTGGTGCCTCAACTTCCTCATCTATGAAACAGGAAGGTCCCCATAGCTCCAAATGAGGAGACAGATAGACAGTGCTCAGTACATAGAAGGAAGCAGCCACCAGTGGTTCTTCTCTTCCTCATCACACCAACAGGAAGAACCATAGGCAGTCGGGCCACTGCATCCAAGGGCTCTGCAGCCAAGCACAGAGTGCAAATACCATGTCTATACTGAACATATGCAGACATTTTTCTTATCATTGTTCCCTAAATGATACAGTATAACAAGTATTTGCATATCATATACATCATATTAGATATTGTAAGTAATCTAGCGATGAGTTGAGTATATGGGAGGGTATACATAGAT
This sequence comes from Pedetes capensis, assembly GCA_007922755.1. Taxonomy (NCBI): domain Eukaryota; kingdom Metazoa; phylum Chordata; class Mammalia; order Rodentia; family Pedetidae; genus Pedetes; species Pedetes capensis. Next base: position 47,368 of record VMDO01003646.1, read on the forward strand.
TAGATGCCAATACTGTGCTGTTTACATAAGGAACTTGAGCATCTGCAGTTTCTGGAATCTGAGCATTTCCCACCACCAATATCCCACAGATACTAAGGGACAACTCTATTTGTGTTTTAGGGTGGAGATTTTATTGACTCAAGAAATCATCACATCTTTATTGTTTTCAAGTTGAAGTTGTGTTCACAGTGAAGGAGATTTGGTTCTGACAAAAGCCAGACACTCATGGATGGCTTATGGGTATATGGTGGGTTCAGACTATCTCTACACTGTGGAATTTTAAAACCAAGAGTGTCTAATCTTTTGGCTTCCCTAGGCCACATAAAGTAAAGCGGAATTACCTTGGATCACATGTAAAATATATGATATAGTTAGTGCATATACACAATAAGGGGGGCACATCATGAAGGAAATAAACACTAAGAAAACACATGATGTTCAAAGATCGTGTGGGGTCTCGTTATTAGCTGTCCTGGGCTGTATGCAGCCCATGGGCCATGGGTGAGGAATGCCTGATTTAAACATTGTTATGCCTGAAAATAGTAGATTACATTTGAATGTTCTGGTATTTACGTGTAAGTGATATAGGGGGACAGTGGGTATTATTGGATGGCTTTCACTGTCACCATACACCATCGGCCACCACACACACACACACACACACACACACACACACACATACACACACACCTACCCACACCCTGAGCCATGCACCCTCTACCCACTGGCCAAGAACTACTGGGCATGTGGATTTTTCAGAACCATGACCCACTCTATGAAGATTACTAATACATCCCCCTTGCAAAAGAACGTTATGAACCACACCAATAGGTACAGGAAACAAACCCCCCAAAGTAGAAATACACACATTGTTTTTCTTACCAGAATCTAAGGCTCATAATGCTGGTGCTGTTACCAAGAATGCAGGAGACAGAAATTAGTGGAAGGAAATAGACTTATTCAAGGCCAGACCTGAGGAAAATAGAGAAGACTTTTCTTTCAGATCCTCATCATGGATGGAGGGCCAGGGATGCACAGGACCTTTAATGGGTCACAAAGGAACTACAATGAGGCTCTGGGCAGGAGATCCTGGAGCCACGTGGTCTTCCTCTGCAGAGCAATGTGTCTCCTCTCGGTGGATTGGACCTGGGACCTTGACATACCAGGCCAGCACCTGTGTTTTCTTTTCAGACAAACATTACTTTCCTGCAACTCAGTTCATAGGAGCTGAGGAGAGGAAGAGGAACTTCAAAGAGGCCTCTCTTTAGGATTTAGGAAGCCATGTGAAAGGGATGGGGTGGGTAAAAGATTGGGGAAAGGATAGAGGAGGGCAGGCAAAAGGGTTGATTTTACCTGCTCTGTTGCACTTAAAACAACTTTGGGGAAAGTGTTAGGCTGTAAGGAAAGCTGAGAGGACACTGTGGGGACAGGTAGGTAGGAGGCTGCTCCTCTGAGTATCGAGGCTGATGAGGTGTCCTCATTGGATGAGTGACATTCCTTTGCCTCTAAAACACACGTCAAGCTGTTGTAGCCCCTGGTGCTGCACAGGTAATGGGATTTGTTTTGCCACGGCGGCGGGAGAGAATTCTGGGTTCCTGTGATCCGCCCAGGTGTTTCCTGCCGATGGGCATGCAGGAGGGTGGTGGTCTGAGTGCTGGCTTCTCATTGTGCCTTTTGTTTTGCTTTGTTTTGTTTTTGTTCCACTTGATTTTCCCTCCATCCTGTTTCCCAGGGAGCCCTGGAGGAGCAGCTGGCCCTGAGTGGGGATGGTGCCTACAACGCACATTTTGGAGAGAGCATTGCCAGCCTGGGCGATCTGGATGATGATGGGTTCCCAGGTGAGGAGGTCGCTCCTGGGGTGCAGCGGCCTGCCCTGTGCTTTAATGTTGTCCCTCTTTCGTGACATGCTCCTGGCTTTCCCAGCCAACCATGAAGGCCATCAGCGTCCTGTAGGACAGGACAATTCTGAGATGCTCTCCACATGGACGTGAGGGCCGAGCCCTGGGCCCACTGCAGCCTTCTTTCTGCATAGTCATTTTGCACCAGCTCAGCAGCCTTGGCTGTGTGTTTGCAGTGGAAGTAAACCTTGGGGCGAGTCTCCTGGGGGCCTCTCATGGCAGAGAAGCGTGACCCAGCTTCTTCCTGCCACAAACTCTCCTTGCTTTTGAGTCCATCCTGCTCTGCCATTTTGTTAGGGAAATGGGTGAACAGCCTATTTGCTTCCCGGTTAAGGGCGCCCTGCGGGTTGCGTGTGCATGCTGGAGGGAGGCTGTGTGTGGGCAGCACCCTCCACAGCCTCTTGGCTTCTCCCTCTGCACTGTTTACTTCCTCTCTCTCATGGGCACACAATACAGCCATCAGGACCCGAGGAGCCGGGGCTCCAGGGCTGGGCACAGCTCTTGCCTCGGCGGGGTGTTTCCTGATACCTCACACCACCTTCGGAGAGAGCACCTACTCGTCCAGGCCATGTGCATGTGCACGCTGCACCCTCACCCTCACTTTCTGTGGACACACTCTTGGTAGAAGCAAGGGGAGAACATCAGGAAGAGTTAGTCTTGGCTCCAGGAGCTGCCATTTGGATTCCCACAAATGGCAATTTGGGGCATGGGCAAACAAGTGCTGTTCTGTACATTTCCCTTACCTAGGGACAGAGTTGGCTTTCTTGGTTATGCAATAACCATTGTCTGTGGAGTTCCTTCTCTGGCAGAGGTTAGGGTGGGTTTACATTTGTGGGTTTTTATTGGTTGCTTCAGTGCTTTTTCCTCTGAGGATAAGGTAGACACTTGTCTCAGACTAAACTCTTAGTATTCACAACCTTCTTTTTATGTTGTTTTTTTTCTGCTAAGAGATCATGTGCTTTAATTGTTGAATAACAACCAAGAATTTCTAGTATTAGGGGACTCGGATATGATAACTGGAATTAGGGAAACCATGCATATTATTCCCTATGGCTTTTCTAACCCATACCTCTTTTCTCCCCTCAGATGTGGCCATTGGTGCACCCAAGGAAGATGATTTTGCAGGGGCCGTCTACATCTATCACGGGGAGGTTGGCGGAATTATCCCTCAGTACTCAATGGTAAGTGGAGGAGCGTGCTATGGGAGCAGTTCCTATAGTCACTAAAACAGTCGTGGAACCTTCACTCTGCTGTATCCTGAGGGTGCAAATGAAACACGTTGGTCTTGCCTTCAGACTTCCCGCTCTTTATCAAAAGAGACAAACGATTGATACAGCCCATTAAGCACATAGAAGTATTCACAGGATCTAGAACTTGCTCACATTCAGGCATACATTCTGCCTACAAAAAATAATATCCAAATTCTTACCCAGGATTAGAGCGATTTTTTTTTAAGAATGGAGAGGAAACTTTCTCTTTTTGGTGACCCCTTGATCAACCACCTGTCAACCAGTGAAAGGACTATGTTTTAAAATATTATCTCGAGAGGCAGTGATCCACAGTTACCATCGTCTGTTGTCAGAACTCATATCACAGCTAGGAGCTAGTCAAAACTCCGGCCTCGCACCCCAGGCGTGGGAACATGGACATAGAGAGTTCTGTTTTTTGCCTTGTCAGCTTGGGTTCAGTCTTGCTGATGGTATCTTGCTCAGCCCATGGTGAAGAAGGAAGTCACACTCTCAACAGAAGCACTGGTCTGTGTCTTTTTCCCAGTGGTTCAGAGACAGAAAAGGACAGAGCGTGCATTGAGAAGTTTCTAGACAGCAAATATTTATTCCTGAACACTTACATGCTGAGCACTTCCTACTCATGTTTGTATGCATATGTTTATATTTTAAGAGGCAGTATGAAATGTAAGCACAATTTGTATACTCATAATTGTTCTTGATGCAGATGAGAGTTGGGGTCAAGGGCTTGTTGCCGGCTGAGCCTCAGGTTCCCCCAGGTGGCCTCCTGCTCAGCTCCCGACTCACCTGTGACCAATAGATGCTTCAGGAGGTGGTAGGGCAGGAGGGGCTATTTATTGCCTGAGGGCCTGCACTGTCCTGTCTTTACCCTGAATCCTACTGACAGCCATGTGAAATGAGTACGTTTATTATGCACTGGTTTTCTGTAGGCAGCAGCAGCCCAGGGAGAGTATTTAACTTAGTCATTATAGTAAGAGGCAGGATGGCCATTGAAACTGCCAGACTCAGTCAAAACTTTGATCATGCCCCCCATCCTTAGCTCTGTGTTGGAGAAAGGCCCACTCAGGGAAAGTCAGTAGCAAGTCGTATAAATATGGAAACTTATTTTTTCATGATACATACATACTTCAAAGGGCATCTTTCTGCACATACCATCTTCTTTTTATTACATATAAGTGACAGTAGGAGCAATGACCTTGTAGGTGACTCGGTTGGCATAGCAGGAGGCAGAAGCTTTGGGCTAAGAGTGGGGGACCACATCCATGCACCAAGAGCCACTCAGATCTGGGCCAGGGATGGTCTTCCCAGGGTGACAAGTTGAAAGTCATCTAAGGAGCCCATCCTTGGGCAGGGGTCAGGGTCATTCTCCACTCATCCTCCCGGAAGCTTGTTCCGGGATCTCAGAAGCTCATCACCCAGAGAGGCCACTCACCAGAGACCCCTGCTTCCCTTCTCCTGGGGCTCACCAGTGTTTTGTTTCGTTGCTGGGTGGCATCTCTGCAGAAAGCTGTGGCATGCACTTTGTGGTTAGAGTGGAGCTTGTAGGAGGAAGCCAGGGTCAGCAGCTGGGCGCCCTGCCTCTGTCGGCACGCACACTGGCTCCTCAGCTTCCATAGGAAGAAGTGGTTTGGGGCTCTTTTAAAAAAAGGAAAAAAAAAGCAGAGTAGAGAGAGAAACAGCTATGATTATACTTTTCCAGGCTGCTAATATATGTATGATAAAGTCAGTGATTTAAAAGGGGGAAAAAAATCCTTTAATGACAGGTTCTTCCAGGCCGAGCTCTTGGACAGAGCAGGCATTGTGTGTGGGAATGAAGGGAAGAAATCAGAAACGAATCTAGGCAACGGGATCACTTTTCTTTGGCCCAGATTGGAATTATTTCTGCTGGAGAAATTGTGAGATCAGGGCCTAACCTCCCTCCATGTTACTCTTTAACTCATTCCTCATCCTTCAGCTTACCATGAAAAGTGTTGATTTTAAGATCCTTGTGTGCCTTTCTCAATTTGAGAGCCCTCTGGGTACATTGTGGCGGCACCTGTGATCTTTCTCCTGCTGTAACGGACACTGCGTGTAAACCTGATCGAGCGGAGGTTTTCCACAGTCCCTGGTTTCCATTTAGGGTTATTAGCACTGTGCAGACTTATCTTCCTGGCTTTACAGCATAATGGCCTGCAGATGTCTGTGGATAACTTAAGCCTCCCTCGCCACCCCTGGATGGACCACCCTTCACTCTCCGCCTGGTCCCAGCCCCAGCATACCTTAGAAACACAACCCTGGGGCAGGCTGCTGCTAAGCATTCTTGGCCCTCAGAGCCGAGATGGTCTGCTTCAAAGTGTGGTTTTTCAGAAGTACGCAGACACATATACCAGTTTGTTTAGACAGCCACGGAGATGTGAGGATTTGCCTTTTAGCAAGAAACATTTATTCAGCACTGCCTACAGTGTTCTGATCTGGACTTTGAAGCGCCCACATTTCCCACTGGATGGCTTCTCTGAAGGTGGCAGGCAGCCCTCTCCGGTCATTTCTGGGAGAGTTATTTGCAGCTATCAGCTCCCTGCCTCCACTAGTAGATCCTCTGGAAACTCCCCTGGCCCCACGCTAACTTCTCTGCAGGATAGCTCAGGAGAAAGATGAGAAAAAAAAGGCAAAGTGAGCCCCTGGATATCTGTGAACCTGGTTCTATTGTGAATTTTGCTGCAAGACATGAAAACAAAGCCTGTCTCTTGTCATCCACAATGAAGATGTTGTTGTTGTCGGGAGCCTTCCCAGGGAGACTGTGAATAAAGGGAAGGAGGAACTGGTCAGATCCCAGAAGATGGGACTTTTCTAGCTCAGGAAGTTCCGTATCTTTGTGAAGAGTTGTGCCACATGAACGTTGATGCACAGCTTTGGTATGATGAGCATGGTTGTATGAAAAACATTCTTGAATAAACATTCTTGCTGCCTGTGTTAGCATGTGATAACCTTGGTGAGGAATAAAGAGTAAGCCCAGATGTTCATGTGTTCTATGGTGGTGGAGTTGTGAACTTGACCGGTTGGTTGAGGGCGTGCCCTTTAGGGGAGAATGTTGTTAGGTGCCGTCAAGTCGGTATCCGACTCATAGCGACCCTCTGTACAACAGGGGAAACACTATTGTCAGTGCTTCTCTGCTGTTCATAGGGTTTTCAATGGCAGATTGATTTTTGGGAGGGGGTTGCCAGCTCCTTCCCCCAAGCCTACAGCACCTGGTGTTCCAGGTGGTCTCCCATCCAGGTACTAACCAGGCCTGACCCTGCTCAGCTTCAGCTTCCAAGACCTGACAGGATCGGATTACACAGGGCTATGGCTGCAAGCCATTTAGGGGAGAAAGGTTGTATCAATTGGTTTTTAAAAGGTTTCCTATAGTTTGTAGAAGTTCAGAACCATGGAGTTCTAGATTTAGTAGGTGAAGTTGTTTAATTCTCTCTGTAGAGCTTGGGAAGCTATAGACCTCCTGGTTGGCTGGCAGGAGGGGCATGTTAATTGCCTGCTTATCTAGGGAAAGACTCTCCTCTGTGCGTACCTTAGGAGAGGAGGGTTCACATTTAGTATCTATTTGGGTAGAGAGATAAGAAGTAAATATATTCTTGTAATTTCAAGTAGTTATATCTGTGGCAAAACAAATGAGAACCTGTTAGGAATGGAAGTTTAATCTTATTCATCTTGAACTTCAACATGTCAAAACATCACACAAGCCTGGACTTGAACCCAGGGCCTCACATAAGCTAGGTGAATGCTCTGCCACGGAGCCGCACCTCAGTCCCTTTTGGATTTTTGTATGTTGAGATGTGATTTCACTAAGCTGCACAGGCTGCCTCTAGCCTAGAACTTGTGATTATCCTGCTTCAGCCCGTTGAGTCGCTAGGATTATAGATATGTGCCACAGTGCCTGCCCCCCTTTTATTTTTTATTTAGAGACAAGGTCTTGCTAAATTGTCCAAGCCACCTCTTGCTTTGTACTCAAGATCTTCCTGCCTCAGCCTTGCTGGGATTATAGGTTTGCACCGTCAAGCCAACTATAGGTGGATTTGTTGTTGTTGTTGTTGTTGTTGTTGTTGTTAGCATTTGAACTTTAGCAAAACTTTAAAATGACCTTTGGCTGAGGCAAATAATAGTAAAGGAGTATGTTATTTAACTGCTTACCATAGATACCCGATCAAATTAGGGCTGCATTTTTTTTTTTCAATAACTTAAGACCAAGTACCCTGGGGAAGTTGAGTTAAAACTGTCCCAGGTTCTTATTTGTGACTCTGTCCCTTTCCGATGATTCCATTTCCCTATTATGTTTCAGAAACTGTCTGGGCGGAAGATAAACCCAGTTCTGCGGATGTTTGGGCAGTCCATATCAGGAGGCATTGATATGGATGGAAATGGCTATCCTGGTAAGCTGTTTTTCTTGAAAGGCACATGAGATAAAGATAGATGCATGAGGGGGAATAATTTGCAGTCTGGTTAGCAGTTTTAAAATCCATTTAGCAATCCTAAACAATTCACACAGTAGAATGGGTGGGGGAGGTTTCCTGGTGGTTGATTGTAAGGAAAAAATAGTGTTGAAGTTCATTTTTGAGTTTCAAAATGAAGTACTGTGATGGGTTTAAGTGCAAAGAGGGTGGCTTTGGTGATTTCTGTGGCAGCAAATCTAATGAAGAAAAAAGCACCGTCCACATTTGAAATGGTGGATAGTGGAACCTCATATTTGTCATTCTTTATATTTAACTATATTCAGAAGCTTTTTACTCTTGAGAGGGGAAAGGAACATACCCCCACTAACCAAAGAAAATTACTGAGAGAAACATCTAGGTAAGAAGAAAGCCGTGTCCTCCTGTTGACAGACAAGTGTGCTATCTCTGCTTATGGTGGCTGGCTGGACTTCTTCATGCACTGTGGTAGTTGAGGTCACCTTAATAAATATGTTCAATTTCAAACCACAGCCCCAAGTGAAGCCTGATTTAGGTCAAATTGATTGGGCAGTGGAATAGTGGTTCTTTTTGGTGTTTGAAGATAGAATGAGGTGAGGTAAAGAAAGATAAGAATTGGAAAATATCCAGTCTGGGTGTTGTGGCTCACGCCTGTAATTCCAGCAATTGAGGAGGAGGCAGGAGGATCTTGAGTTTAAGGCCAGAGGCAACCTGTGTAATAGCGAGATCCTGTCTCAAGATAAAAAATTTATAAAGGGGTTGGTGGCGTAGCTCAGTGGTAGATCACTTGCAGAGTATACATGAGGCCCTGAGTTCAACCCCCAAGTACCACAAAAAAAAAAAAAAAAAAAAAAATTTTTTTTGAAAATATCCAAAATCATCCTGGAGTTCAGAAAACTTTTCCTGGAATATGTACTCTTCTTGCTCTTGAGAAACTATTTCTTTCCCCTTAAAATCTGTGAAAGCTAATACAACCCTATATGAGGACACCAGAATTTATATTTTCCTACAAACAGGAGTTTTGTACATTCTGGAAACTTCATAGAGCCAGAAGAAGCAGAAACAGAAAGGGGTCAGTGCTGAAGCTTTGGCTCCAAGATAGACTCTCATGGTCTTTTTAAATTTGGGAAAGCAATTCTCACTCTGGTGTACCTGAGGCCATCCCCAAATAACATGTTATGTGGGGTTAGTGCTTTATGATATACAAGCTGTTTCCACATGCAGTGCGTACCTCACAGTAATGCCAGTAGAGAGGGAGGGGTTATTCCTCCACTTCACAAACCAGGATGCTGAGCCTCCCTAGTGGTTGGGACACAGATGCTTCTCTATAAATGCATGCTGAGCAAACATGGTCACATTCCACAGTGGAATCAACCTCATTCCTTGTGTTTTCATAAGAGAAATGACAGATTTGTCAGGTTCTTTATTTTCAAGCATACAGTCAATTTAAAAAGGCTTTTAAAAGCTGGACGTGGCTGCACATGCCTCTAATCCCAGCAACTCTGGAGGCTGAGGCAGTAGGATTTCGAGTTGGAGGCCAGAGGCAACCCACGTAATTTAGCGAGACCCTATCTCAAAATAAAAAATAGGCTGGGGATGCAGCTCAGTGGTAGAGCACATATGTGAGGCCCTGGGTTCAACTCCCAAGTGCCACACACACACACACACACACACACACACACACACACACACACACACCTATTAAAAAACAATGAAATTAATAAACACACCCAGATGTAGAAATTTCAGAAGCACTGTAATTCATGGATTTGCTGTTTGTTTTTCCCCAGTGAGGGCTTTTTGTAGGTGTTCTCAGTGATGGACAGATGTAGACTCTATTGGACTCAGATGCTTGGCTCTATAAACTAGTAATGGAGCCCCAGGGTAAGGGATTTATGTTAGAGGGGAAGAAAGGCAAAGAGCTACTGGGTAAGTGAACACTTCCTAAAGTAAAGTTATTTAGAAATAAACCTCACTCAGGGCTCATCAGTAGGGCTCTAGCCTACCATGTGTGAGGCCCTGTGTTTGATCCCTAGCATGATTTAAAAAAATTCCTGACTAAACCAATGTCTCAGTTTATAATTTACCAATTATTTTCATGTACTTTCTGATTTAAATGTCTGATTTAATGTTTCATAAATACTTAAATATTTAATATATTTCATGATTACTTAATATACATATTTAATAACTCTTTAGTAAATATTTTCTGATTTAAATATTAAATATTATAAAATATTGACAGCTTTTGAAGTAGGTCCTAGGGATTATTATTCCCACTTTATACACAAGGATACAGAAAGTAAAGGGTGGAAGGCAATGAATTCCATGGCTTGACAGACTGCAGAGCATTTTCTAAGAGTTATTTAATTCCGGTTCCCTATCTCTTTAATTCACTGATAGCAAATAATAATAATATGATCCACATGTATAAATTGAAATATGTTAGGAACCACATAAAAATATTCAAAAGTAAAAGTTAATTTTAAGTTAATTTTAATGTTTAGCCCAATATAGCCAACATGTTATCATTTTAATGGATAATCAGTATAAAAGTTATTAATAAGTTATTTTTTTAAATTTTTAAAAATATGCCTTTGAGATCTGGTGTGTATTTTAGGCCTATAGCCCTTCTCAGTTCCCACCAGCCACATTTCAAGGCCATTGTAGCCACATATGGCTGGCTGCCATTTGAGACAATGTTGCTCTGATGCCTACAAAGCCATTGCACAGCCAAATGATGGCAGCTGGTGGGCTCACTGGCCCAGGCTGGGCCTCTGTTGCTGGTGGAGTGTTGTGCCAGGGCCGCTGGGGGAAGCTTCCCCAAGGTGCTGAACTCTGTGACTTCTTGTTTCCAGATGTCACCATTGGGGCCTTCATGTCTGACAGTGTGGTTCTTCTAAGGTGAGATGCCTCGCTCTTGCTCCTTGGGTTTCGTTCTTTGTAGGTGAGGGATGGAATTGGGTGTGGGGAGGTACAGGGGAGTCATTCCCATCAGTCTGCTCTGCTCTTAGTCCTGGCTTTGTAGGCTGGAGGTGCTCAGTAATGGGAAGGCTGCCTTTGCACTCTCATTTTTATTATCCTGTATCTAGAGTTTGAGCTGGCGGGTAGATGGGAGGTCATAGCTTCCCCAGAACTTCTAGGCAAGTTTGGGGTAACCCAACCCTTAAACCCAAGAGCTATGTACCTTTGCCCACGAGCAGCCCCTTCCATTAATGTATTATATAAATATTATCGTTTCTCGGGGCACCAGGCCACTCAACAGGCTGGGAAGCCCTGTCCATCCTATCTTTTTATGTTTACACCCAGCATGCTCACCTCAGTCCATCCTCAACTCCAGGAGCCTGGAGCCTCCTGCCCTTCCCTGTGGCAGCAGATCAGAGGGATGAGTTCAGGCCCAGTATTCATGGATGCCTGTGCAGTCTGGACCTCTTCTTCAAAGGCAGGCAGGCCCAAACCGTCTGTGACCATCCCCAAGTATTTCTGTCTGTGTGAGTCAGCTGAGGCAGAATTACACTTTGGAATGAGAGCCAGCACTTCGTTTTGTTAATAACCTGATGGCAGAACATTCTAAAATAGACCAGTAAGGTCTTACAGCTGGAAGGATTCCCAGCAGCCATGCAGTTCCTCACCCTAGAATCTTCTCCTGCATCTCTGTCTTCTCCAAGGCTCCCCCACTGGGAAGTGACCTGTGAATGGGGCTTAGTGACATCTACGAGAACCATCTCACCCCCAGGTTGCTCTAAGCATTGAACTGGGAATGTGGCAGTAGAGTTGTGAGGTTGAGTATGACCTTGGGGCCAGGTGGCCTGGGTTGATACCCTGCCTCTGCCTGGTTAGGTGAGCTTCCTGGGCAAGGCCCCAGCCGCTTCTGTATCAGGGTTCTCATCTGAGAAGCAGGGCAACAGTGGTATGTGCAGGACCCAGACAGCGCGTGTCAGGTGCTCAGAGTGTGGGCTGGTGCGAGTGCATGGTAAATGTTAGCAGGTCCTGTGTAATCTGGTTAAATCTGCTCATCTAAAATTCCACTTCCTGATCTGCCTGGTTTCCACTCGGCCCTTCAGGTGGCCATTTTGTCTGAGGGAGGCAACTTCACTGAGATCAGCCCTTTGTGGTTCCTTTCATTATTCCCCCAGTGACCGGATTTTCACTTTCCTTGTCACCTTTTCCTCTGGGATGACAGTTTTCCTTCCAAGGCTCCAGATGGGGCAGGGAGACCGTGGAGCAGGAAGCTCTGAGTGGCGCCTTGGCAAAGCATTTTCACTATTTTCACATCCTAGCAATCTCTGCTTTGTCAGGATTGCTGTCAAATGGAATGCATCCCTTGGCTGCTCACAGATGACAACAGGCCCTCTTGGTGCCACAGCATGTGGTTTTGAGGTCCATAATGTAGATCTGACCTTGTCATCATTCCTGTATTTCACTGTCTTCTCCTGTGAGCTCTGACCCAAAGGGGCCTCTCTTCCTCTCCTCTGGTGGCTCCATGTGTGAAGTGGGGCAGGGACACTGGGGACTCCAGCTTCGGGTGGGGGTCGGATCTGATGAGGCAGAATTTAACAGGACAAGTGTAAAGTCCTTTGAGGGGAAGACAAGAGGGGCATGCCTGGAAAGAAGAGGTGTAGGAGAGGGGCTGGGGAGCCCAGCCTGGGTGAGGAAGCCAGGAGCAGACCTGGAAGAGCAGTGAGGCCAGTGAGCTGTGGAGGAGCATGTGGGTCAGTACGATCACACAGCCCCTTCCCTCAGTGACATGCATCCACTTGTTGCAATGCAACTCTATACCTGTCAGATCCTGACGACCAGGCAGAGAACAGGACAGAGCTAGTCCTTGACCTGCTGTTCCAGCAGGGAGCCTTACCCAAGTAGAAAATAATGCCTCTAGTGTTTGATGAACACCTGCCACACTCCAGGGACTCTCATGCATCATTTAATCTCAGAGGTGCATTCGAGAGGTGCTTCTGTAAGGTAATTTTGTCATGTGCGACCATGATGTTGTTCTTAGGTTCCATCCAGTCGGTGTCCAACTTATAGCAGCCCTACGTACAACAGGTAAAACACTATTGTCAGTCCTTCTCTGCTATTCATAGGGTTTCCAATGGTAGGTGGTTTTTTGGAGTGGGTTGCTATGTCCTTCTCCCAAGCCTGCAGCACCTGGTGTTCCCAGGTGCTCTCCCATCCAAGTACTAACCAGGCCCAACCCTGCTTGCTTCTGAGATCTGACAGGATCGGATTCCACAGTGGTACAGCTGCAAATGTGACCATGATAGCATGTACTTAAACAAGCTAAGGCAGCGACAGCATTATGAAGCCCATAACAGTACATTCATTCTTTGTTGTTTTCTTTCTGTATTGAGGTATGATTCATGTACAATGAAATACACGCTTTTGAGCATCTGGCCGGTTAGGTTTAGAACAGTGCAGGTGCTGTGTAACGCGCCCCCATCAAGTTAAAAGAACATTCTGTCACCCCTGAAAGGTTCCTTGTGCTATTTCTAGTCATACCCCTCACCCAGTAGACAGCTACTATTGTGATTTCTGTCACCATAGGTCCCTTTTGCCTTTTATAAATGGAATGACGCAGGATGGTTCTGGCTTCCTTCACTCAGCATGGTCATGTTGACATTTACCTGTGTTGTGCTGGATCCAGTATACGTCCTGGTATGCTAGTCCTTTCGCATGTTCATACATATAATGACCCCTTGTCTTCTTAACAACTCCAGGACATAGGTATTGTCATCCTGTTTTATAGATGAGACCAAAGACACACAGGTTTGATGAGCTTTAAACATCATTAATAATTAATAATGTGTTAGCATAAAAATATAATTCCAGGTGGTGCTTCATGCCAGGAGACAACAAGGCAGGGTTATGTGGCTAAGGGCAATGGTGTTATGTTCAGCAGAAAGGCCCAGGTGAGCCCTGAGTCCTGGTATAGGCAGCGGTGAGAGGACAGTGGTGTGGCAGCTCCTGGGACGTGGTGGGGCAGAAGCCAGAAGGCTTTGGGTGAGGGAGGGAAAGAGAAGCCAGAGACATACAGTGACTCATGATTGCTTCTCCCAAAGCTGGGCCGTGAAGGAGCACGTGGGGGTTGACCTCAAAGTGACAACCAGAAAATTACCTACCGAAGTTGACTTTGCACATGAACAATGCTTTAATGTAAGCATGTCCCTACATAAACCCTACACTTCCCCTGGCAACACTGCCAGTGCTTTAGGTGTGATGATAGTGTGCCCTTGTGCTGCCTGCTGGACAAATGCAGGGTGTCCAGAGAGGAGTTTCAGGATGGGAGACTCTAATCATGGACCAGCCAAGAATGTCTTGGAGATAGTCCCTGGTCTTCCAAGTCCCTGACCCTCCTGGAACGTTCTGATTGGGATGTGGATGAGGGTGAAGCTGAGGGTAATGGCCCCTGGTCACTCCAGGAGGGCTGGGGACTCAGGGAGGACCTTGGGGGTGGTTCAAAGCTGAGCCACAGACCTCAGAGAGGGAGTAAGGAGGGATGGGCAAAGGAATTGTCAAACGCATGTAAGGGCCTGTGCTGGACATCTGTGGCAGCACTTGGTTGGCCAGGTGTGGGATGCAGCTAAATGGCAGCGGGCAAGAAGGCCTTGAGGCTTCAGCCGAATTAAGTGGGCGACTCACAAATGCACAAGTTAGTCAAGTTTTGAGTGACCTCAGATTTTGGGTGGGACCAGTGAAGGGGAGGCCTAGGACCACACATATACACGCACACATAGATGCACACTCCACTTGTCAGACCAAAATGTCCTAAAGGAGATGCAGCAGTGTGTGGATTGGGAGTTCTGTGGGCTGCAGTTCAGAGAAAACCTGACTGAGAACAGTCTAAACCGTGTGAACACAAGGAGCTTCCTGGAGTAGGCAACCCCAGGACCAGGTTAGCAGTCAGCCGTGTCACCAATGGTGCATACTCTTTGTCTGTTCACTTGTGTATGCCCTGCAAAAGACTGGGGAAATGTGAACAGTGTATAGCCCACTCCCAAAATAATCAGCCATTGAAAACCCTGTGAATAGCAGAGAAGCGCTGACATAGTGCCAGGCACAGCACAGTGTCAGGGAGTGCATTTTCTGTTGTACATAGGGTCATTGTGAGTTGGACCTGACTCCATGCCACCTAACAACGTTAAAGGGTATCCTGACTGTTTTTACACTACTTACCTGGAGGTGGCATGTCAGGATTTGCTCTGTCAGCCATCAGAAAGAAGCATTCCAGCCACCTGCTTCTCAGAAGTCTTGAAAGCACTTGCAGTACTGTCCTTGGGTGCCCCTGAGCTGCTGTCTCAGAGGTTGGCAGGGGGCAGGTGGGCCTGTGGAAAGCTGGCCCCACCCCAGGACTGCGGGCGGCCAGCTACACTCTCAGGAAGTTTGCCTGGAAGGGCAGCTCCTGTGTTAGGGTGATAGGCGCCTGGTGCTACACCCTCGGCAGGCAGAGGAAGCCATCAGAGAGGCCGGGGAAGATTGCTGGGCTTTCCCTCTTCCTAAAACAATACTTGGGGCAGGAACAAAAGGGTTTGAGGGAACTGATCAGACAGATGTTGGTAGGAGAGTGCCTTTGTGAGTTCACTGTCAGCCCTTTCAAAGAATCCTGTTTTTACAGCCTTCACCTAGGTCATGGTATCTGGACCGCCCACTTCTGCCCCCAGCTCACCTCACCCTGCTCAGCTCTCTAGTGATAGGAGGACTCAGCCTCCTGCCTGGCCATGTGACCCCTGGGGCTGCAGAAGGACTGGGATGAAAACTTCTGTTCCACAACCTGGCAGGTCAGGGGCTGCAGGGTGGGGCTGTCCTACAATGGAGACCAGCTGCCCTTCATAACACCCTCTTTCTTTTTTTTTATTCTCTCTTTCTTTTCTTTTTTTACTTCCTTCCCTCCTTCCTTTTCTTGCTTTCTCCTTCCTTCTATCCTTTCTCCCTCTCCCTCTCCTCCTCTCCCCTCCCCCTTCTCTCCTCTCCTCTCCTCTCCACTCCTCTCCTCTCCACTCCTCTCTCCTCCCCTCCTCCTTTCTACTGCTCTCTCTCCTACCCTCTTCTCCCTCCTCCTCCTCCTCCTCCGCCTCCTCCTCTGCCTCCGCCTCCTTCTCCTTCACCACCTTCTTCTTCCTCTCTCTCTCTCTCTCTCTCTCTCTCTCTCTCTCTCTCTCTGTCCCCCCCAACTCCTTGCATTGCCCCCAGGGCCTTGTACACACTAGGCCTGTGCTCTAACCCCGAGCTGCTTCCACAGCCCCCTGTCCTGTGGTTTCCAGTCTTCTGGGCTGCAGTAAAGTTTGCCTTTACTGTCCTTGGAACATGAGGAGAAACTTTCTGGGATCTCCCCTCTTGTCAGATCCTGTAGATTGGTAGGGAAGGTTTGAAAATAGATAGGGGCCATTCTCCTTAGTAAGAGAGAGGCAGAGATGTGTCTACAGAGATGGACCCCAGAGAGGGAGCCAAGGGTAGTGGGGAGGCTTCCTGAGAGGTGGGGAAGGGACATTGGAGCTGGCTGTGGGAGGGTCGGCAGAACTTCACATGGGGTCTCTTGGCATCTGCACAACCACATTGACCAGGGGTAAACTACCCACTTTCTAAGTTATTTCTAGCATCTTTTCAAGAGGAACCAGATGAAAACCCAGAGACCGTAATGTTGATTTCTCCCAGGCTCCATTGTTGTCTGACTTCCTCTTGCCCTTCAGCCACATTTGCTCTGGGCGTCCCACAGTTCTGCCATCCTGGTCATAACCGGTCCTCTGCCGCCGCTCCTGTCCCAGCAGTACTCAGTCTCCTCAGCCTGTCTGTGCCTTGTGTCTCTTCACTTCCTTTGTGCACTGAGGTTTTCCTTAATGCTTCTTTCTCTTGGAGGTAGCAGGCTGTCCTTGCCCTCTCTCTGTCACCCTGGCGGCACTGTGAGGGAGCTTTGTACACAAGTGAGGGCATTATTCTCAAACTGCTAATGCCCCTTAATCTTGTTATGTCACCTCAGTGGTGTGAAGGCCAGGGCTGCTTAGAGGTGAAAAAGGCTCTCTTTGTGAGGCCTGGAGGGGAGAAGGTTAAGCTACAGTTTAGGTGACACTTCCCCCAGCAGATGTCTGCAGTGACAGCAGAATGTATGATTCAGCTTTTGTCCCATTGCCTCAGGGGGGTCCATGGTTGCTGTCCATCCATCAGCAAATAGGGGCTGCTCTGTGTCAGGGAAAGGAGTGGGTAGGGTAATTGGGTTTCACTTGGTCCGGAGGCCAGACAGGTTGATTTCTTCTAGAAGTATTTTGCCGTTACCAGCTGGGACTCCATTAATCAAGGTCTTTTAAAAGAATACTCAGTGAATTGATAGAGGATTGACCAGCTGGCTGGGACTGCAGCTTTAAAGTTCATACTTATATATGAACTTTGAAAACTTTGTGTAAACTTTGGGGGAATCCTTGAGTGTGCATCCAGTTCTTGAATCATGGCGTTTGTTCTAGGAACGGAACCCCTCCTAAATACATCCATATCTCCCCAATGAAAAGGAAATCCAAACTTATTTGGTGAAATTTAATTAAATAATCACACAGCATCTGGTACATTGTTCATGGCTTCAACCAGTTGTTTCATTAGCAACTAATGTGCCTTCATTATTAGGAAGCTAACCACTAGTTGAGGCTGGGATTTAGCTCAGTTGGTAGAGCACCACTCTGCAGTCTCTGAGGTCTCGAGTTCGATTCCCAGCACCACAAAAATGGGAGAAGGACGTGGCAATCCACTCCTGAGGCAATCCCGAAACAATCAGCAATGGCAATCAGCCATTGAAAACTCTATGAGGGTCGCTATGAGTCGGACACCACTTGATGGCACCTAACAACAATGACAACCATTAGTTTATTAGGAAATATGCTACTTTTAAAACCAGAAAAAAATACCTGCAGTGCACACTGGTTCTTCACTTTTGGGCTGTTTCATGCTTTAATCAAATGCTGGCCAAGGGCACAGGATTTATCCTGTCTGGACAGCTCTCGTTTGATTCCAGGAGCTGCTACTCAACGTGACTAAGTCACCTTACCCTCTTCCCTGCAGGGCTCGGCCCGTCATCACGGTGGATGTCTCCATCTTCCTCCCAAGCTCCATCAACATCACAGCACCCCAGTGTCACGATGGACAGCAGCCTGTGAACTGCCTGAACATCAGTGCCTGCTTTAGGTTCCGTGGCAAACACGTTCCGGGAGAAATTGGTAATGAGTCATGGAGTCTGGGCTCAGGAGACCCATCTTAGCTGGGGTGGGATTGCAGGCTGGACAGCTGAGGGGGGTTCAGAGCTCCCTCACTATGCAGCCCAGCAGGCTTTGCAGCAGGAGGTCCTTGGGCCAGACTCCCCTTCCTTCTGAGGTCCACCCTTCTCTTTCCTGCTCATCTTCCTGTTCCCAGTTTTACACACACCCCAGCTCTAGGACAAATAATATTGGACCCCAAGCATCCTTTTCTCCAGATGCATGTGGACCAGATTGAAACTCCCTGGACCATGGGTAGGACAGGTACTGGACTGGTGGAAATGGAGTGCCTAGAGCCAGGCCCTATGGAATGTTCCATGCAGGCAATTATGGGAAAGAAGCAGGGAACTCAGGAGAGTCTCCACTGAGCTTGCAGCATTGGTCAGGTGCTGGGCTATGCTGTTTACAGTGGGATTGGAATGTGGTGCTCTCAAAAGCCTAGGTTCTCAAAAGAGCACCGTGCTTTGGCAGTCCAGAGGGTTGAAAAACTGGCAGGTGGTGCCTGTCCCTGCCATTTCTGACTGGCTAACTTGCTATCTCATCTCCAGAGACTGAATCAAGTAAGCCCCAGAACAAGATAGGGCCGGTGGGGATTAATAGTAGAAAGCAAAATTCCAGGCGAACAAACAAAAACACAGTGAAGGCCTGGCCTCCTTGGCTTTCTTAGACACCTTTGTCCTGAGTAACCTAGGCCAGCAGTAGCCTCAGCATCACTGGGGAACTTGCCAGTAGTGCAGCATCTTGGGCCCTGCTCTTGACTTCGGAATCAGAATGTGCATTTTAACAAGATCTCTGTGAGGTTTGTGTGCACTTTTAAGTGTGAGAAGTGCTGCTCTGGACCACACGCATGTGTACCTCCCCAGACCTGCAGAAACGTGTGCTGGTTCATGCCTCAGCTGCACATCGAGTGTTCAGCCTTATGAAGAAATACGCTAATCCTTCTCAGCTGGCTGTGTCCTTGGCCATTTATTTTGATCTTCAAGTGGATGGAATAAGTTCAACAATTAAACCTTGTACTTGCTCATACAGATATTTTTGCTTTTAAAAAGAGCTTAGAAATTTTCATACTGAACACATCATAAGATAAACTTGGGAATTGGTTAGTAAAGGAGGATTAACAAGATTTTTGTGTGTAGCCCAGTGAGAAAAAACTCACTCAAGATAAAGCCAGGAATTGAATTTTGATCTGACAATAGTTTATTTTCCAACAACTATCTCTCACTACTTCCTTAGTTAAGTCATCACAATCTAAATGAAAAAATCTTTTTAACGCTCCTGGGACTCATGTGTCTTCCATCAAATACCGGCTCATGACAAAGTTAGACTCTATTAGCAAATGTTTTCATAGAACAATTGAAGATGATGATAATGATGGGAACAATGATGGCAATGATTTTGGTGCTGCGGATCAAACTCAGGGCCTCCTGCCTGCTAAATATGTGCCTACCACTGAGCTACACCCCCAAACCTGAATATTAATTTTGATGCATTATATGCAACTAATATTGTAGAGCTCTTTAAAAAGTAAGCAATTGATAGTTCATGTATGTATTCACATGACAAATATTTATTGTTTGCCCACATGTGTCAGGCACTTGGAAATGTCTGTCCCATACTCATGGAACTTCTAAAAGGAGTTACTGAGTTTCCGTTTTGATCTTGAAGCACTGTGCATGGCTTTTAGACTCTTGATCCCTCCTCGGGGATGATGACTAGAGAGTTTTGGTATCAGGAGGGCAATGCATATAATGATCCATATCCATCCCTGGTGTGTTTTTGCCACTTCTGTAGCACTCATGGAATCTTTGTAGTTGAGGGAGAAGTGCAGAAACCTGCCAAAGAACAAACTGGCCATGGAATGGAGAGTTGGGAGAGGGAAAAATTGACAGCTGTTACACAAATGTAATGGAAAATGAGGCAGAAGGGAAAGGTACCTTGTCAGTAGTTGTAGGCTGGCCCAGGGTGGGTATTCTTCAAGTCCAGCACAGAAGCAGCCCCTTGGCTCTGCAGGGGTGGGAGGATCTGGTCTCTAGGCTCTAGGCAGAGGAAGGGTGGGGGCATGGCATCCTCACTTTCACTCTCGGGAGACAGGGCTGGCTGGCTCAGGATCATCTCCCAGTCCTCTGCTATAGGAACACACAGTGTTATTAACTCCCATTGCTGTGGCTGCAGAGGACCATGCTGATGGTGCTTTTGTGCATGGAATGCCTTGTGAGTGAGGCTGCTCTGGGCAGGACTTCTGGGCACCTCTCAGTGTCTACATATCCAGTGTCTGGGCTGCTTGTCAGCAGAAGGCTGCAGTTGGGCAGTGCTTCCTGGTCACCTGAACAGCTGCCAGAGGGTGTCTTCTCTGTGGCACTCATCTGCCGCATCTTTACCTGCATAACCTTCTCTCAGAGGATGGCGTTGGGGGCTGTAAGCAGCTGCCATTGCACTCTTGTCTCTGGTTTCTGTTTCTTTCCCTTGGGCCTAGCGGGGCATGAGAGTATGCACAGAGAAGGGACACTGATTGCCTCTTCACTTCCTGCTTTAACAATGGGAAACCACAGCTTCCACTTGGTCACGGGAGTATTCAGGACCAGCTGATTAGCACAGCCACGAGGAGGACCACTGCAACTTTTAGAAAAACTGTGGGAAATACAGAGGTTCTTGATAGGGGGGTGAATCTCCCATGTCCCCTGCATCAGGCAGGATCCAATCAGGGAGGCACACACCACACCAGTTATTTCCACAGAAAATTTAACACAGGGAACTAGCTGAGCAAGTCATGGAGGACCCAGTCATAACTATAGGAGGCAGCTGGCACCCATAGGTCTGTGCCAGTGGAGCTCAGCCTAGCTCAGATCAGCTGCATGAGCATCACCTGGGATCTTGTTAGCAATGCAATTTCTAACTGAATTGGAAACTCAGCAACCTGTGAATTGGGGCCCAGCAACCTGTGTTTTAACAGGTTTCCAGGTGGCTGGTCAAGGATATACTTGGGGTGAACCAACACATTGGGGCTACCAGAACCTGCAAACTGAAGAAGGGACTCTGTGGCGCTGAGACCCAAGCCTCGGATCAGGGTTCCTGGCTGGTACTGTTGGTCACTCTGAGGGAGTGTGATAAGGTTGGATTTAGGTTATGGAGGGAAAAAGTAGAAACTGGAATTAACTGTTTCTGGGGTGAGCTGCCATGAAAAACTCTTGCTGTGTAAGCAGATGGGACTAGGAAGCAGGCAGGAAGAAGCTAGGCCCTTTGCCCTCCTCCAGCTCTCTGTACTTCCAGAACTGGTGAAACAGAAGAGGGTTGCAGCATCACAGCAGAGCAGAGAAGAGTGGGTCTGGAACTGAGAGCAAGAGCTTCGTAAACCAGCAGAGAAGCATCCAGTTATGCTGGGTTTCTGAAGCCTTAGGGGTACTTTTCTACTCCCGGAAGCATTTGCATGCAGAGAACATTCTTGGAGCTCCTTCTGGTCTCTTAAGAAGCATGGAGATGGGACAGTAAGGCAAATCCATGTTATTTTGGGTCCTTCAGTCAACAAATAGTTACAAAGCTTTTAAAAAATGCCAGACACTGTGCTCAATGCTGGGCATAGCCTGGAGCTTGCATTGCAGTGGGAAGAAAAGGCCCCCTTGCTCACCCTTTTAGGCATGTGCTGAACCCTTGGCTGGGCAAGCACTGTGCATTGCTGGCACGCAGACAGGCTTCTCAGTCTGACACTGGGCTCTCCCAAGAGCAAGTTTATCATGTTTCATGATGCGGTTTAAAGCAAGAGTTCTGCTTGTCCCAAAGAGTATTCCTAATCATTTCCTCTTTGGCCTATAGAGCTGCAGCCTCTCAGAGCCTCGTGGTTGGCATAAGGAAGGGTGTTGAGTGCCATGTCCTGGAAGGCTCTCTTACTAATGGGCCACACTCACACTTTCCTGCTGGCCAGGCTGAAGCCTAAACTGCATGTCCACTTTTGGAGGCAGGGAATCAGGCTGGCACTTCTAGACTTTTACCAGAGTATTAAATGAAAGGGGATGGGGTTTAGCTCAGTTGGTAGAGTGGTCCTCTGCAGTCTCTGGGGACCTGGGTTTAATCCCCAGCACCATAAAAATGGGAGAAGGACATGGCAATCCACTCTTGAAGCAATCTCGAAACAATCAGTCATTGAAAACCCTATGAGGATTGCTATGAGTGGGACCCAACTCGATGGCACCCAACAACAATTAAAGAAAAACCAGGAAGGGATGCACCCTAAGGAGTTCTGATTTGTGCTCTGACCCAGCACCCCTGTGTTGCCATGGCTCTCAGCCTGACAAAGCTGTTAAGTGAGCGGAGGCACCTGCCCTGTGCTCCGGACAAGCCATTGAGCTCAGATCCTGAAAGATGACCCCAAGGTCACTGGCACCAATAGTGGAAATAGGGATGAAAGCAGGCAACTTGTCCCCAGGCCCTTTTTCTGCATTTAGTGATGAATTTCTCCTGGAGAGCATTTGCATGCAGAGAACATTCTCTGAGCTCGCTCTGGTCTCTCAAGAATCGTGGAGATATGGGGAGGAAAATCCATGCAATAGGAGGAAGGGGATAACCTAATCTAGTGATTACTCTCTCATTCCTTGGAAAGCAGGGAAGAAAATTTAGGAAAGCTAATAAAGTGGGAAACTTTCTTGGGAAAGTCTAAGGGAAGCTCAGAGTAACTCTGGAAAGAGAATTTATTAGTAGAATTTCACAACTGAAATCTTGTTCTGCTGGAGAATAGGAAGGGTTCAGAAATGGCTGGGAGAGACCAGAGCCAGAGTTGATGCAAGACAGCTGGCTCCCTCCTTGCCTAGGCCTGTGTGTAGGGCCCTTGGGAAGCACTGGGGGCAAGGAAAGGAGGCAGCTGAAAGCCTTACTCTGGACTGATCAGCTTTTCCATCAACATGACATCATAAGACATGGCATGGACACAAGCTGCCAGAAGGAAAAACCCGAAGACGTGAAATATGCCCTTGGAGCAGGCCCTAATCAGAACCAGCACCCTCTCTGGGACAGGGCCCGGGTTAGGCTGGCTTGTATTAAGGGGTGGCTGTGGCAACCCAGCCACCCTGAAGCACCGCCCCCTACAACCAGGCGAGCTGATTGGCTGCTTCCCAACATGCTTGGGGGTGTGGGCGGGTACTGTCTAAAACTCAGTGGAGCTCCAAGCTCCAGCATAGTCTCTGTTTCTTCTTACCTCTGGCAGCTACCAGACCCTCCTCACACAGGTGGAATTGCCCATGATGAATCTTGTTTTCTTGGAGAAGAGAGAGTCTGATGTAGAACTGAGTTTTTATGTAATTTAAAAAGTCAAAATAAGTTTTAAATCAAGGAGAGGAACTAGGTAGACAATGCATAGAGATGAAATGCTTCCAAAATGATTGCAATTGGGGAATTGGATAATATGGTCTGTCCGTGCTCGTGTACTTTAACATTCGAGGAAAATCTGATCGGTGACTATGCTGGCATGTATGTGCCTGACCTAGAGCAGAGCAGTATTACCTCCTCCTCAGCCCTGTTTCGGTGGCTTGTAGCTCGCTCTGCCCTCCTGTGAGTTGCAAGGTGGGTACATGGCAGTGACTCTGCAGTGGGTGGGCCTTTGAGGCATGTGGGCCGAGGCACGAGAGAAGGCCCTCAGGAAAGGGGCCACAGGTGCTGGGAGCTGAGAATTGTAAAGGCCAGGAGGATATGGGTGGGGGACTGACGCTGTCCAGTGTCTTCCTGTGCTCATTTCCACTCAGCTTTTCTCTGAGTCCAGCCAGCTTGTCTCTGGCAAGATCACTCAGTTCTGCTCTTCTCTCCTTTTTATCCTTCCCAAAGGATATGGGTAGTCACAGTTCTCTCACCTGGGAGGAGGGCCGTACGGAGGCTGCCAAGGAGAGGCTGGCCGACCACCACCACCCCACCCTGGTTTACCAGACAGGGTCTTGGCCTTGTTGCTCAACACTGCACATCTCCAGCAGCGATCTTCCTAAAGAGGGCTTGGAAACTCACTTCATTTAAACATAACCTTTCTTTTTTTCCTTTTTCTTTTTTTTTTTTCCCTTCTTTTCCCTTTATTGATAAATGTTGGTGGATACAGAGTAATACAGCATTTGCTATCTTCATTGCACAACTGCTAAATCACTTTTGGTTACACTTTCATCAACTTATAAAATTTATGGAACCTTTTGATTAATCAGTAGTAAAACTCATATGCATTTATGTGTTATATTTCCCTATTTTTTCCCATGTACTCATGAGGTTGCATTGTTTACATTGAGATTATCCTCTCTCCCTTAATCCCTTTACCTTATTTCCCCTCCCCTCCCCACCTTCCAGAACTTTCACTTCCCTTAGCTAGTCTCCTTCCTCCTCCTTTCTACTCTGCTTATATTTTCCCTTCTTTGCTAAGTTTAATTGTTCATTTTTATATATCTACATATGTGTGCCTGCAGCTGTATCCCTGTGGCATCCAATCCCGTCAGATCTCGGAAGCTAAGCAGGGTCAGGCCTGGTTAGTACCTGGATGGGAGACCACCTGGGAACACCAGAAGCTGTAGGCTTGGGAGAAGGACCTGGCAACCCCCTCCCAAAAATCAATCTGCCATTGAAAACCCTGTGAACAGCAGAGAAGCACTGACAATAGTATTTCCTCTGTTGTACAGAGGGTCGCTATGAGTTGGATACCGACTCGACAGCACCTAACAACAACAACACATATATGTAGTTTTTTTTCTTCCTTTAAGTAAGATTCAGCTCCCACATATGAGTGAGAACAGAAGGTATTATCTTTTTGAGGCTGTTTTTGTTTTCTTAAAATGATATTCTCCAGTTTTGTCCATTTTGGTGCAAATGACTATTTCATTCTTTTTATTGTTGAGTAAAATTCCATTGTGTATATGTACCACATTTTTTTTTTTTTTTTGGTATCCATTCTTCTGTCGTTGGGCATCTTGTTAGTTCCATATCCTTGCAAAGAGTGTTGCATTAAATACAGAGATGCCGGTATCTCTGTGGTGTGATGACTTGTCTCCCTTTGCATATATTCCCAGGAGTGGTATAGCTGGATCATATGGCATTTCTATTCTTAGTTTTCTGAGGTATCTCCATATTGATTTCCAAAGTGATTGAACTAATTTACAGTCCCACCAGCAATATAAAAGAGTTCATTTTTCTCCTCATCCTTGGCGCATTTGTTGTTATTTGTTTTTTTGATCATGGCCATTCTTACTGGAGTGAGATGGAATCTCAGTGTTGTTTTGATTTGCATTTCCCTAATGGCTAGGGGCATTGAGCATTTTTTCATGAACATAACGTTTCTTATATGATAATATATACACAGTGGAGTTTTATTCGGCCATAAAGAAGAACAAAATTACATCACTTCAGAAAAATGGATAGAATTGGAAATCATCATGTTAAGCAAGTAAGCCAGACTCAGAAAGATAAATATTGTATATTTTCTCTCATTTGCGGGATCTAGTGTTAAAATCCACCATTGAAAACCCTATGAATAGCAGAGAAGCACTGACAGTACCAGGCATGGCACAGTGTTGCGGATTCTATTGTACTTAGGGTTGCCATGAGTTAGACCTGACTCAATGGCACCTAACAACAACAACAACAACTAGTATTAAAATATATACATATAAAGCATGAAAGTAGAAGTAGGACTGTGAGGGAAGGAAGAGGGTTGGGGGAGGCAGGAAAAGAGAGAGGGTGAATGTGATCAAAGCACATGACACATATGCATGGAGATTTCATAATGAAACCCATCATTTTATACAATGAATATACTCTTAAAAAGTGGCCTTTCTTCTAGTTGGGCTGTTGCTCAGGGAAGTTGGCATCAGTAGAAAGTAAATCAGCCAGAGCTCAATTCTGGATGTCTGTACATATTTGGTTCTGCTGTTTCTGCATTCTAAAAGCAAGGTTTAGGGGCAGGTGGAGTAAGAAATGGCCTGAGAACCAGGTAGTAGGAGCAACTGGAGGTGAGGCAAGTTCTGGATTCTGCTATAGTGGGTGGCTCTCTGGCCTGCAGCAAGTCTTTTCCCTTCTAGGTCCTCAGCCCCCTTGACTTAAAGGTGAAGGCTTTCTATTAGATGGTCTCTAGGATTGCCTCGGGGGCCTTCACAGCCTGTGAGCCCACCCCACTTCTACGCCCACCAAGTGGACTTGTAATACTCACACCAACACCCGTGTTTTCTGTGTTGTGGAATTTTTCTATATGCATTCATTTCTTCTTAGTAGTAAAACTCTTCCCTGGGATGACTTATGTCCTGGGTCCCTCCTCGTGACTCAGCCTTGCCTTGGAAATCAGCTGTTGTCAGGAATAAACAAGTTGGGACACACTAACTCTCATTGGGCCGAAATCTGCCGGCTTGGCATGGTAGAAGCCCTGAGCTGGCAGCAGTCCAGGGAAGCCATTAGATGCAGCAGAAATATGCCCTGGGGCAGCTACAGAAGGCCTGTCTAGGTCCCCTTCCTCCCTTTGGGTTTACACTGCTCCTGGTGGCTAGTCTCTTTGATGTCATTAAAGGCCATAGCCATCCCTGTGATTTAGCATCACATACTTAGATAGTGCCTGCAGCTGTAGCCCTGCAGCATCTGATCCTATCAGATCTTGGAAGCTAAGCAGAGTCGGGCCTGGTTAGTACTTGGATGGGAGACCGCCTGGGAACACCAGGTGCTTCAGGTTTGGGAGAAAGACTGGGCAACCCACTCCCAAAAATCAATCCCCCATTGAAAACCCTATGAACAGCAGAGAAGCACTGACGTAGTGTTTTGCCTGTTGTACACAGGGTCACTATGAGTCAGATACCGACTTGACAGCACCTAATAGCAACAATAACAACAACTTAGTGGCAGGCATGGGCTACTTTTTATTGGGGCAGTGGCACAAGATTCTGAGAGACAGGTGTGCAAATGAACTGGGGCCACCCCTCTGCCTTCTCACTGCTCAGCCATCTCAGCTGGTTGTTAGGGACAGAGGTTCCTGTACTCTCACTTTAAACATGCCACATTCTGCCAAGTGCCATGGTGCACACCTGTTAATCCCACAACTCATGAGGCTGAGGGAGAAGGAGTGCAAGTTTGAGGCCCGAGGCAGCCTGTGCAACGCAATATATAGAGAACTGCCCCCCACCCTTGTGTGGCACTTGATCTGGCCCAGAGCCCATGAGTCTGTGCCTCAGAAAAGCTTTCCAGTGGGGTTGGGCTGTGTCTTCTGCCAAGATTCATGTCAGGGCCTGCCCAGACCTTGTTTCAAAATATAAGGTAGAAAAGGAGCTAGGGGTACAGCTCAGTAGTGGAGCACTTGTCTAACGTGTGAGGCCCTGGGTTCAAGCCATATTCCCTGAACCTGCAAAACTATTAAGAAATAAATAGGGTTATGGAGGGGCTGGTCTGTAGCACAATGAAGCCGTGAAATAGGTCTATTGGTACTAAAGGCAAATTTATCCAATAAACACATGGTCACATATTTACTTGCAGGCTCTTAACTAATGGGGGTGAGACCTTTTGGATTTATCCAGTGTGCATTTGACATTGTAGCCATCTTTTTTTTTTTTTTTCCTTGTTAAGTCCAAGACTGCATGCCAGAAGTTCTGCTACCTGGAATTATGTGTTCAGATATAGAGGATGAATTTTCCTTTTCGGATTGACCCTAGTGCAGGCTCCACTGTAGCCATAGTCTTGTTGAAAGGATGGACACCACAGAGTGTGGGATCGCTACCCTCAGCTCCCTGGGAATGGAGTCAGCCCAGCCTTCCTCGTACCTTCCATGAAGGCATATTTCTGCCTGTGGTGTTCATTGAAATTTCCCTGTGCCTGGCATCATTTCAGCAGCTTTTAATGACTTTCTGCCAGATCGCAGTGAGGCTTTCTCATCAGAATGCTGCCCTGGGCTGGGTCCAACTAATTGCAGATGTGTGCATTGGTGGCTCTGGTGGTACCTCATGGTGGCATGAAGTTTAAACTGGGAGAGCTGAAAGGGATAATACACAGAGCTTCATGGCAAGATGGAGGATGTCCTGGTTCTTTCCTGATTCTGTGGGCGGCTGGCGTCCTGCTTCTATTTGAGAAGGTCTCCACGTGGGGCCACCGTCCTCTGTGCAGTGGAGGGCTAGATATTCTGTGAAGTACGCATGTGATCCTCTGAGGGTGGTGGAAGTGGTCTCATGGCTGTGCCTCTGTCTTTGCTGACATTTTGGCCTCTTGTTTATTGGCAGGCCTGAATTACATTCTGACTGCTGATGTCGCCCAAAAGGAGAGAGGGCAGCTGCCCAGGGTCTTTTTTGTGTTGCTGGGAGAAACTGCTGGCCAGGTCTCAGAGAAGCTGCAGCTGTCCCACATGAAGGAGACCTGTCGTCATTACATGGCCCATGTAAAGGTCAGTCCCCTCTGCCATTGTATCCGAAAATTCTGATCTCTCTAGGTGTTCATTTGGAACTAGTGGAAACCACTTCTACTGTGCATTGTGTATGCCCTGACTTCCAAAATTCTGTTTCACAGAGAGGAGAGTATCCATTTCTTCCTCTGGTAAAGGTGACATCTGGCAGCTCTTTTATTTACCTTATTGTGATGTCAGCCTCTGGGAGGGATGATGGGTGGCTGGCGGACCAGTGATGGTCCCCGACTTTGACTTGTTCCTTTGGGCAGGTTCTCCCCTGTCCCCATAATACTCAGGAGTCTTTGGAAAAGCCTTGGAAGCGCATACTCCTGGCTCTGCAGTGGTGCTGGCCTGGACCTCATGCCACGCTCAGTGGCCCACTACATATTAGCTCATAGAGTTGAGGCATTTGAAAACTGGCTGGACTCGATTTTTCTTGCTTGGTTACTTTCTGTTTGTTTTAGGAGTGTGTTTTTTGGCCTTTTTCCCCTCTCGCTCTAAATAGACTTCCAAATGTTTTTCTACTCTAGAAATTATTTGTTAAGTACACTTTGCTGCTAATTCAACCAGGCCAGGCTTTGACTGGCCTCCATGTGGCCCCCATGCAAGCTGGGAGTCAGTGGCAGAACTCGGTGCTGCAACCCTTAGCCCATGGGCAGGGCCAGAGAGCAAAGAGGACGGAGGACCTCGTCACCAGGGTTGATGGTGGGCAGAAGGCATATGGCTATTAAAGCTGAGCAGACCCAGTGTGGATCCAGCCAGATGAGGGCTGTGTGTCTGTCTCTGCATCTTTACAGTAGAGATGATAATACTTCCCTTCAAAGTAGTCATAAGGACTAAATGTTGCATGGAGCATGGTGGTGCATGCTGTACATTACTGGGGAGGTGGAGGCAGGAAGACCATGAGTTCAAGGCCAGCTTAGGATACTTAGCGAGTTCCAGGCCAGTCTGGGCTACATAGTAAGATCTTATCTCAAAAAACATTTAAGAAACAAAAAAGAGAGAATTAAATATTGCATGTTGAATATACTTAAAAAACCTACATGGAGTCTGATAAATAGGCTCTCAGTATTATTATATTTGGTTGGGCTACACACAGTAGCCAATATGCTGACATTTTTGACTTACAAAAATGGCAGTTTTGTGTAGTTAACTGAATATTATTAGCTAGTGAATTTCTGACTGATAGTAAGAATAGTGTATAGATGGAGATGAAGTATCTTTTTATTATGTATTATTGGTGCCCAAGCCAGAGGATAACAGCTGTTTCTAGATGCTTCTGGGCTGTATATAGAGAACTGCCTCCCACCCTTCTGTGGCACTTGATCTGGCCCAGAGCCCATGAGTATGTGCCTCAGAAAAGCTTTCCAGTGGGGTTGGGCTGTGTCTTGTGCCAAGACTCATGTCAGGGCCTGCCCAGACCAGCCTCCCTAGGACTTGGGCTGCTGGCCACTTATGAAGCTGTCCACACTCCTGTTAAGCCCACTGGCCCCTCCTGGTCTCAGATTGCCTTGGCTTGTGAATGTCCTTGAGGTTATGAGCATCTCCAGATAGGCTCAGGTGCAAACACTGCCAGGCCGAGTACCCACTCAGTGGTTTCTCATTCACCGGGGATGGGGCATCCTGTCCTGCACTTGCCCTCACTAGACCTGATCCACAGACTCTTGCTTTCTTGGCAATCTCTTGCTTTGGCTGAGAAGTTGCACTCTGTTCATAGCATCCAGGGGTCTCCACTGCAGGATAGGGCCTTTGCACAATGCACTCAGGGGACAGTAGTAGTGAGGGGCTGGCTGAGGCAGTGCTTCTTCTCGGGTGGCCTCTGAGGGCTAATGCAGAAGAGTAGGGATGGATGCCCCTGACATTGCTCCTACCGCTTCCTGATATGTAGCATTGCCAGACTTAGCAAGCGAACATATAAGACTCCCAATTAAATCAGGATTTTAAATAATCAATTTTTTTTAATATAAGTACAGAAGTCTCCCCTATCAGTGATTTCACTTTCTAGGTTTCAGTTCCTCCAAGATCTTTGACGTCCAAAAGTATTCAATGGGAAATCCCAGAAAGAAACAATTCATAAATTTTAAATAGCTTTTGACAATATATCATTATATTCTACTTTATTATTAATTATTGCTAATCTCTTGCTGTGCCTGATGTATAAATTGGGCATTATCATACATACGTATGTATAGGAAAAACATAGAAGGTTTGATCCATCTGCAGTTTCATAGTCATGAAGTGTCTAAGAACATGTCCCCTGCAGATAAGTGGAGATGACAGTATGCCTCAAAGATTTCATGGGATATACTAATACAATTTGGTGTTTATCTGGAATTCACACTTTACTTGGCACCCATTGGAAGATCCAATTCCAGTCATCTCTCTACTCCATGAGCAGTACTTCTCAGTTTAATCAAAACCTGGCTGAGACTTGGTACTGTGGCACACACCTATAATCCCAGCAACTCAGGAGGCAGAAGCAGGGAGATCACAAATGCAAGGCCAGAGGTGGCCTGTGTAACTTAGCAAGACCCTGTCTCAACACAAAAATTAAAAAGGGGGCTGGGAGTGCAGCTCAGTGGTGGAGCACTTGCCTAACGTGCTAAAAAGAAAAACCTTGGCTGATCAGAAGAAACACCGAGGTGGTGGTGAGAAGAGTTTGGAGGCTAAGAACGGTGGTCCCCAGGCTGGAGTGAGTGCAGATATTTATGTGATTATTTGGGTCATTTCAGGGAGAGCAAGAGAGTTGGCCTGCTACAGTGAACTGGTACCTTATAGTTATGGCTTAGCCATTTTCTCCTGCAGGAAGAGGAAGGTGGTGGGCTATGCCAGGAATAAGCACAATTCTGAGGCATTTATGTTTCAACAGACAACATTGCTGTGAAGGAATGCTCAAAGTGACAAATACCATACAGCCGTGAACAGTTTGTTTCTGCAGAAGACTGGCTAAATGGCAGAGGGCATAAAGAGAGTGAAGGCTAATAAGCTAGCTAGCTGTTTGCAGCGTGGCACAGCTGGCTGAGGAGGCCAAAAGCATGGCCTATGGTTTATGGGTTGTGGGAAAACAGCTGTGGAGGCTGTGGTGTGTGTGGGGTGAGGCAGGCAGCAAGGATGGGGGAGGGGAGCAGCTGCCGCTGCTTCCTGGAGCAGAGACTGGAGACTGAGATCTGTGAGTCAAGGCTGAAGAGCATGACATGGTCTCTGCTGCAAGAAGCTGGCTCTCAGCCTTGTCGACAAGTTGTGGAAGATAAATACAAACGTTCTGGCTTATCACACACCATGTGGCCAGCAGACAGTGAGGCAGCCTTTGGGGCCGAGTATGTTTTGTTTAGGCTATCTTTAGGTATTTTTTCTTTGTTTCTTTAAGCCTGTTCCAATCCTTGTTTTCTTTTTTTGTCTAGAAGTGTTTACTCCATGTATGGTGATAAGTCACCTACTGTGGAAGCTTTTTGGGCTAACACCTGCCTCCCCAGCTAGCTATGCGGTACCATGCTTTGTTACATTTACCACCCTGATTGGGCCACTGGGAGGAGCAGAGTTCTATAAGCCACATCTTCCTTCTCAAGGCCCAGCTGCAGTCAGCAGTGCTGAGGCAGTTCCAATTACTTCCTTGGCCTCTCCCCAGACTCCATGTACCTTACTTATCTCTCCTCCCCACTAGACCAACCCAACTTTGGGGATAGGCACTCTTCCACGAGTCAAGCCAACTGGAGATCTCTGGTGGACCCTGTGGTCAAGTGAGCGCCCAGACCCTTCCCCTCAGTCTCAGGGTCTCCAGTACTTATGCTCAGTTTACCTATCTAGCCTCATCTTCAACCAGCACATCACGTGTGCCTTGACTCTTTATCTCCTAGAACCTGTCACTCAGGCTTCCATGACATAGTTCTTGGCTCACTGCAGTATCTCTGGCTCTTCAGTTATCAGAGGCCTGTTCTTGTCATTTCCCTATAGAACCATGTACCACCTGCATGATTTTTGCATTATTTTTTGTCTTAAGGATATGCCTCCTGCAATATTGTATTTCATATTTTCTCCTTAAATCAGTTGACTGTTAGCCTTTTATTCTAAGTAAACAAACAAAAAATGGTTGTACCCTTCTGTAAAAAGAAAACCAATTATCCTATGCCTATAGAAAGTAACTGTAAAAATAAACACAATGACACAGCGTCCTTCAGTTCTACCTGGCTTTCATTTTTTGCCAGTCTCTGCAGAAGTACCTGCTTTCCCTATGTGTTAGAAAGGGAAACTGTCCAGGTGGGAAGCGGTAGAGACACACTGGCACCACAGTGGATCCTTCTCCCTAGTGCAGTCAGAAAGATGGATGCAGAGATGAGGGGGGAGTAAATGAGTGGGTCCTGTTATGGATCCCTGCTTAGTACTGCTGAAAACCCCTCCTGAGCCCATCTGGAAAAGCTGGCCAAGCTCTGTTTGAAAGGACAAGCCTCACCCCAACTCGCCGGCTGAGGCTCAGTCAGCCTACGGGCCAGTACCAGGCACTACCCTAGGCCTTGGGAGCTGCCTCCAGCTTCCTGTCTTCTTGGCACTGGTTCTGTGATGCCTGACTCCTGCTGTTGTTGTTAGGTGTGGTTGAGTCAGTGTCCAACTCATAGTGACCCTACATACAACAGACGAAACAGTATTGTTAGTGCTTCTCTGCTATTCATAGGGTTTTCAATGGTTGATTGGTTTTTGGGAGTGGGTTGCCAGGTCCTTCTCCCAAGCCTATAGCACCTGGTGTTCTGAGACGGTCTCCCATCCAGTTACTAACCAGGTCCAACCCTACTTAGTTTCCAAAATCTGACAGGATCGGATGCCACAGTGGTATGGCTGCAGGCTTGGGGATGGTAAGCACAGAATAAATGCTTGTCAAATGGAACCTTGTTGGAATGACTAGTTGGGTTAGCTGGAGTTCGGGGTCACAGGGAGCCTCTGATATAGAGTGGGGCTCGCTCCCCTCTCTGTCTACTGGGAAGGAATGTATAAGAGGGTGGAGAGGAGTTTGGGATGCATGGCATGGGCTGAGGAGTAGAGGAGAGTGGCCTGTCACTATGCCATCGTTTTCTGGTTTGCGTATTTACCCAGACCGTAACTGTGCTCATCCTGAAATCCTGCACACCACCTGGAGAAAGCAAGCCTGTGTGAGATCAAGTGATCACATGTGAGTGACCTTCAGGAGACGGAAACCATGGTGACAGTGTTAAGTCTAATGCAGGGATGGTGGGGAGGCCCCGGCAAAGCTGCATATGGAGCTAGCGCGTCATTCCCTCCTGGAGGATCAGTGATACCCTCCAGAGGCCTTCAGAAAACCTTTGTTAATCAGAACCATGTGCAGGTCAAGGGAGCCAGTAACAGAGATTAACATTAAAAAACAAAATAGAACAAAACAAAAAACCCCAACATACCAGACAAGGGAATGTATAAGTACCCTGGCTTTTCTGAGAAGCTACAGATGGTCGTGAGATTGTTCTTTACCCATCCTGAGAAGTTTTTCAAGGGAAGTTGACCCTGTAAGTTGGGCAGCTCCTGCGTTATTTGTGAGGGCAGATATTCTTCCTGAGAGGACCTGATGTTGGCCACCCAGACTCCTCTAAGATCATGTCTTGGGCTCAGCCCATTTCCACATGCCAGCAGATGCCTGAGGGCTCTTGTCTCAGTATGCTGTGAATCTGCAGAGTGGGGGTCCATCAAGTGCTGGGTTTCAGAGGTGTTAGGGTTTTTTCCTCCCTTGTTTAAGAAGCAGATAGTTAAGGAAGGGAGACCAAATTGGAGTAAGAACTCTGTGAGAGAAAGAAGATAAAGGATAGCAGCAAAGTTTCCTTCCTTTTCTGGAAAACAATATGCTAAATATCTTGGGCATCTTGCTAAAGAAATAGATAAAAGTTGTACGGTTTGGTAAAAAAAGGACACAGATCTGAGATGTAGGAGGTCTTCTTAAACCATTTCTTTTGAACTGGTAGTATATACACATGGGTAAACGTTGTTTCAACCTATTCTAAAAGGTGTCTAAAGAAAGGATGTCTTTCAACCACTTTGTTTCTCTCTCAAAAGCAAACATGGTCCAGTTTCCTATGAGTATTGTATGAGCTTGTTAACAAACCTAGAAAGCTGTGTGTGTACCTCCTTTAGTTTCACATAAATGGTAGCATGTTGTGCATATGCTGTGGTAAAGCTTACTTTTTCATTGAAGATGTCCAGCAGTAGGGTGGGTAAGCAGATTTTTGTCAATCTGTACAGTGGAATACTACTCAGTAATGACAGAGAATGAACCTCTAATGACACAGTAACAAGGATGACTTTCAAACACTTTATGCCAAAAAGCCAGACACAAAAGGCTATCTACTATCTGATCCCATTTATATGACATTCTGGAAAAGGCCAATTGAAGAGCCAGAAACCTTATCAGAGATTTCTGGAGGCCAGGGATTGCTGGGAGGGGTAGTGATGATTGATTCCAAAGAGGGATGAAGGGACTTTCTGGAAACGTTCTAGGTGATGATCATGGTAGTAGTTATATGACCGAATAAATTTATTAAAGCTTATTGGAGGGTACACTAAAAATTAACGAGTGTTAATATATGTAAATCATATATCAATCAAATTTATTTTTTTAAGTTAGCATATATTAGATGTGCAAAGGGATAGCATTACGACTTTCCATAAATGAATGTAACATACTTTGATCATACTCACCCATTTTATTAACCTCTCTTATTTCTCCTCCTCCTTTTCTCCTTCTACATCCCAAAAATCTCTCTTTTATTTTCATGTCTTATTTTTCCTCCGAGATTCCATATATGTGAGAAAACATACTTGTCTTTCTGAGACCAGTTTACTTCATTTAGCATGATGATCTCTAGTTCCATCCATTTTCCACAAATGACATAATTGTATTCTTCTTTGTGGCTGAATAATACTCCATTGTATGTATGTATATATGTGTGTGTGTGTGTGTGTGTGTGTGTGTGTGTATAACTTGAGGTGGCAAAGATGTAGTTGTTTTGTTGTTGTTGTTGTTATTGTTAGGTACCGTTGAGTCAGTATCCAACTCATAGGGTTTTCAATGGCTGACTGTTTTGGGATTGCCTTGGGAGTGGATTGCCAGGTCCTTCTCACATTATCCGTTCATCAACTGGTAGGCACCTAGGCTGATTCTGTAACTTGGCTATTGCTAATAGTGCAACATGGTCCAGGACATGGGTGTGCAAGTGTCTCTATAGTAAACTGACTTTGGTTCTTTTGGGTATATACCTACAAGTGGTATAACTGGAAAGTATTTAAGTTCTAATTTTAATTTTTTGAGAAGACTCCATACTGATTTCCATAGTGACTGCACCAATTTTCATTCTTACCAACAGTGGATTACAGTTCCTTTCCCCTGTGCTGCATCCTCTCTAGCATTAGTTGTTGTTATTGTTTTGTTTGTTTGCTTCTTTTCTTAATGTTAGCCGTTCTGTCTAATGGAATCTCAATATAGTTTTGATTTGCATTTCCCTGATGGCTAAAAATGTTGACTATATTTTCATTTATTTATTGGCCATTTCTACTTCTTCATTTGAAAAAGTGTTCAGTTCATTTACTCATTTGATTGGATTGTTTGCTCTGTTAATGTTTAATTTTCTGAGTTCTTTGTAATTTGTTAATTCTTGCTATTATTTCCTGAGCTACTGAAGTCCTATTCAGAAAGTCATTGCCTATGCCTGTGTCTTGAAGTGTTTTCCCTATGTTTTTCTCTAGTACTTTCAAACTTTCAGATATTACATTAAGGTCTTTGATCTATTTTGAGCTGATATTTGTACAGAGTGAGAGAGTCAAACTTATTTGAAAAAAATATCCTGGAGATTTTTCCATATTGGTACAAATAGAATATTCCTGTTCTTTGCATTCCTCTGTGATGTTTAAAAGGCTCTCCTTTGCTGGACACTGTCCTATTTTTCCTCTGAGTGTGCCTATAATCCCAGTGACTTGGGAGTTTGAGGCAGGAGGATCGAAAGTTTGAGGCCCGAGGCAGCCTGCACAACTTGGCAGTGGTGGTGGGGTAGGAGGGAACTGGGAGTGCAGCTCAGTGGTGCAGCACTTGCCTAACATGCATGAGGCTCTGGGTTCAACCCCCCAATACTGCAAAAAAAAAGCCATTCTTTGATTGATTGATTGATTTAACACATTCAGGGGATCTGCACGTCAGTTCCAAATTGACTTTATCAGGAGTTTGTACCAGAGTCAGTTTGCTTCCCCAGAGTGCCACAGGGGACATTGTAAAGTCAGTAATGTGAATTCAACATCTTTGCCACCTCAAGTTATTTTTTGAAATAGGACCCATATAAATAATTATACCCACCATGAAGGCATTGACATTCTGATGGCTTATTCTAATAGGCTTATTTGTACCTTATATGATACAAAATTCATAGCAATTGTGAGTGAAAATTTCATGTGAAGTTCTCATGGGTAACTTTATCTTTCCAGTTATTTACTTACACTGGGTTTATCTGTGTACTGTTGATACCCTTCTAAAACCGATATCCTGTGAAGTCACACATGAAAATGTGTTTTGTCTTACTAGTTGTATCTTTATAGTTAAGATGTGATTGTGAAGGATTACAAAGATCCTCCACCTCAAACTTTGCACTTATCCATTTTGAGAGTGATTTCCTTCAAAGTAACCACTTTCTGGTCATTCCTATTTTGAAATTTACCTCATGGTATATTTATTCACTTAGTTTTGGCAAATATGTATTCTTTAGGAGGAGATTTGAATTTTGCAGACACCCAGACTTCTCTGTAATCCTTTTTAGTAGATGATACCATGTGGCAAAAAGTGAGTATGTTAACCAAGATATCATTGTTAGGAATTTAATAGTTAACTGCCTTTTGAAAATGATTCCTAGAGAAGAATTTCCATAGTATTCAGAGTGATAATAATGGAAGCAGCTAATGTTAATTGAGCATTTATTATGTGCCAGTCACTATTAGTTAGTACCTGTGAAATAGTTACTATCTTTATCTTCATATTATTGTGTAGGAAAAAAGGCACAAATGAGTTAAGGAATAGCCCAATACTTTATGGCTAACAAGTAGTAGAGGTAGGATTTGAATACAGCTAGTTTGGCTTAACCATTATACTATCTTGCTGCTCATATAGGTAAGCTAGAACTAACTAGTACTGGTATACCACGTCCTTTTCTAAGGGCCTTACATAGATGGAAGTTCAGTAACTTGCCCAAGGTGTAAACCTAGTGAGAGGCTTTACTGCTTCTCCATAATGAGTCATGGGAGTATCTTTGTGTTGAGCATGTGGCCCCAGTGGTGGCCACTTTGGGTAGCTTACCTTCTAGAACAATGGTGTGCTGCTAATACTTAGTAACTAGCTCTTGGAAAGGGGGAATCTGACTCGAAGCCTTTTGCAAGTTTTCCTAGTATAAATGTTCTTATAGTATCTGATTTCAAGCCACCTGTGTGCCGTCACTGCATTTGAGTCAGGAAAGGGTACAGTAGTACCTTGCTATGTAGTACTTCCAATATATCCAAATAACCTCAGGAACATAGATGATAGTAAAATATAGTAAAATAACTAGGAAGTGGTTAGTTTTGAGTATTTATGATCTTTATCTTAATATAATTTACTTAAGTTTATTCAATTTAAATTTTACTAATGGCTGTGTTTAATCCTGGCTTGTGGACTTTCTGAAAATCTAATAGTTGGCTCTTACAAACCAACTGCAGCAAGCTCCAGCACACCACTATCTCTGCTGAGTTTGTTGATAAGTTGGTCCTGCCACTCAAGTCATGCCTTACACATAGCTGTCTGATTATCAGAGTCTTTTATTCTTATTATTTCATGTGGCATTTTAAATTGATAATGTTGTTATTGTTAGGTCTGACTCATAGCGACCCTATGTACAACAGAACGAAACACTCCCCAACACTTTGCCATGCCTGGCACTATGTCAGTGCTTCTGTGCTATTCATTTTGTTTTCAATTGTTTCAGGATTGCTTCGAGGAGTAAGCTGCTAAGTCATTCTCCCATTTTTGCTTTTGTAGTGCTGGGGATCAAACCCAGGGCATCAGAGAGTGAAGAGCAGCACTCTACCAACTGAGCTAAACCCCAGAATCCAGAATTGATAATAGGAAAGTAAATTTGGGGGATCATTATACCATCAGGCCACAGCTTTTATGTTTGTACATTTGGTTCAGGTATACTCTGTATTTTCACTGAATTTATTAGACGATGTAATAATTTCCATTTAAAATGGTGGAAGAATTTTATTTAAGTGTATTGAAATCTTATTCCCCACCCCTCAGCTCACGTATTCACATTGACAATCTGTTCATCAGCCTTGTACATACTAAAGAGTAATAAATTGCTGATTATTGTGTTTGTTTGGTGGAGACCAGGGGGATAATAAATATTACTTCTGATAGGACTCTAAAGTCTAGAGAGGTCCTCACTTCCTAGGATTGAATTTTGCCCAGTCCTGCTGAGTGTAGAATGGAGTGGCTGTTCCTTGAGTTGGTCTTTAGCCCTTTGGTCATCTTACCTTGGGGACTTGATCAAGTAAGGCCTAAGGGCTGTTCCTGCCTTTGCTTACCAATTGCTTTAATCAGAAACTGTGTATCAGGGTGGCCCACACTGTGCCATGTTCTTTCCCTTGCCTTCTCTGTCCCTCAGGCATCCATCCCCAAGCCATTTGGGGAATTCTCTGGCCTGCTGGGTGCACACCACATGCCTCAAGGGGCAACAGGTCTTGGGATTGCCCTTTGTGTAGTAGCTGGCCCCTTAGGCCATCCACATGGCTCCTTTCCCACCTCCTGGCCTCACAGACTCCAGGTTTGGGAGGAGCCCTTGCTGTCCCCCTCCTTGCAAGTAGAGCTTTTGTGTCTGAGATACATGTAGTCCATGTGGAAGGGCCCAAGATGGCCCCTGAGTGAAGATAGATGAGCCACAGGCTGCAGCTCCCATGGTTTCCTGCTTAGCCGGTGGAACATGGGCCAGCTGTCTGGACATCCAGGGTTGCCCCCATGGTGGGCTGCCGAGGCTGGAGTGAGTGGCTCTCGAGCAAGACTGGTAACCAAAGTCATGTGTTTGAGTGGGAATCACAAGAAGGGGAAGTGGTGAGAAGCCAGCTCTATTCAGCTGTGCTGGGTGTCACATTCATACAGGACATAGATAAAAACGGGGGTTAGAGGCCTGTGGCTGCGGCTGGGTAAGGATGGCCAGGTCTGCCCCGAAAACTACTCTAAACCAAGATCTGGAGCCAGCTTAAGGTGTCCTGAGGGTCCATCATATCTCAGACTTTTGCACTTATTCTTCCACTATGTGTGGCAAAGTCCATGGTGGACAAGCTGCTGTAAGAAGAGGAAGCCTGTTCCACATGATGGAAGCGGGACCCCTTGCTGTCCAGAGTAATCCTGCTATATAACTGACATGGGCAGACCAACCCCCAAAGTAGGAAAGAAAAGAAAAGAAAATAGGGAGGAAGGAAGGGAAAGAAAGAAAGAAAGAAAGAAAGAAAGAAAGAAAGAAAGAAAGAGCGAGCGAGCAAGCCAGCCTGACCTGAAAGCCAATTGCATGAGAGAAGAAGACCAGTATATTCAGTGATTATTATACCAGTGGTCTACTTATCATTTATTTTATAAAGATATAAACACAGGTTTCACTTCTGCTTGTGCAATTAAAGAAAAATTATTACTTTTGGTCAGTGTATTAAGATCACATCCTCTCATTTTAGGAGAGGTACTTTAAGGCTCTTTGAGAGAGATGACAAGTAAGCATTTGATTGTCCTGAGTAAAGTGAGTATGAGTTAAAAATTATGAAAATACTAGACCAAAATTAGTTTCAAACTGAGCAAACTTGTGACAAATAGCTTGTGGGTGTGCTCTCCCTCCCTCTCAGTATGTATATGTATATACATACACACATGTTGTATCTAAAACTTGTTTATTTTTAAATATCAGACATAAAATATTTGTTTGTTTGTTTGTTTATTAATTTATTGTGGTACTGGAGGTGCTGAACCCAGGGCCTTGTGCATGCTTTTGCAAGCACTCTACCATTGAGCTGCACCCCCAACCCTCTTTTAAATTTTTTTTTAATCTTGAGACAGGGTTTCACTAAGTTACACAGGCTGCCTCTGGCCTTGAACTTACAATCTTCCTGCCTCTGCCTCCCAAGTTGCTGTGATTATAGGCATGTGCCACCACGCCCAGCTCAGACTTAAAATTTTTTAAAAATTTACTAGACTAACACAAAGAAATACCAATAAATGCTTCACCGGAATTGTCTGAACGTTAAGTTTTTATCATATTTGCTTTGTCATTTTTTGTCATGATTTCATATTTCATACTTTTTTATCTTGAAGGAAAGTTACAGATGTGATGCCCCCTTTCTCTAAATCCATCAGGCATAGTTCCTAAGAACAAGAATTTTTTTTATGTAACCGTCCATGGTTATTGAAATCGGGAAATTTAAGGTCCATTACTGTTAGCTCCTCTGCCGAACTTACTCAGATTTCACTAGTTGTCCTCACTCATGTCCTTTGTACCAAAAGGAAATCCTGGATCATGTGCTGCATTTGGTTGTTGTGTCTCTTTAGACTGGAACAGTTACTTGGCCTTGGTCTTCCTTAATGTTTTTGAAGAGGATAGGTCAGTTGTTTTATAGAAAGTCTCTCTGTTAGGATTTCTGTTTCTTCATGATGGGATTTAGGATGTATATTTTCTGCAAAACTACCATAGAATAATGGTGTCCCATGTATCTAAAGCCTACAGCCATAGCACTGTGGCATCTAATCCCATCAGATCTTGGAGTCTAAGCACGGCTGGGCCTGGTTAGTCCACCAGGGAAACCACCAGGGAACACCAGATACTGTAGGCTTGGGAGAAGGACCTGGCAACCCACTCCCAAAAATCAATCCACCAATGAAAACCCTATGAATAGCAGAGATGCACTAACAATAGTGTTTTGCCTGTTGTACATAGGGTTGCTATGAGTCGGACACCAACTCGAGGGTACCTAACAACAACAACAACAACAACAATGTAGCTAAAAGGCGGCATGGTGGAACGCTGCTCTGCACTTTCTGATCCCTAGCACTGCATAAATTGGAGAAGGTCGTGGCAATCCACTCTCAAAAACAATTGCGAAACAATCAGCCAGTGAAAACAAATATGAGGGTCACTATGAGTCAGATCTGACTCAGCGGCACCTAACAGCAAGAACAACAACGACAACTTATCCAAAAACATATACCAGTACATCTACCATCACTAGAGGATAGATTTTAACTATTTTCAATGTGGTTTTCCAAAGTCAGTTGCCATTCCCTAGCAGGGCGCTTCCAATAGTTGAAGGAGGATTCTAATTATGGAATATCTTACCATCTCTTTCCTCTGCTCCCTGAAACAGAAACACATTCCAGCTCCTGGGGAGGTGATAAATTGAGTCATTGGAAGGGCTTTGAATACCATGATGTCTGCAAGGAATATCCAGTTATCACTGCAGCCTGAGGGTAAAAAATGGTGGTTTTAGTTTTCACAGAGGCATCAGCTAGGAATTCCCTTCAGCAGCCAGGAATTGAGATCTGTCTACAGAAGTGTATGCACATCAAGATGCTTGTAATCCCAGCAGCTTGGGAGGCAGAGGCAAGAGGATCACAAGTTCAAGACCAAGGCAGTCTGCATAATTTAGCAAGACCCTATCTCAAAAAGTTAAAAAATGGGCTGGGAGGAGGGCAGCTCAGTGATACAGCACTTGCAAAGCATGCAAGTGCGAGGCCCTGGGTTTAACCCCCAGTACCACACAAAAAAAAAAAAAAAAAACACGCACTTGCGCGCGCGCGCGCACACACCCACACACCCACACACCCACACACATACACACACGAAGGGCCATTTTTGGGTTTAAGTTTTCTGAGACCTATTAAGAAATTGCCTTTCAGTTTAGAAAGGTCCTCCTTCCTGATGCTCTTGTTCTTGCTGAGTGGAGAGCCCTTTTCCTGCTTAGAATGGCATGGGCTGGCGATCCCAGGTCTGTCTCTGTTCAGTTGTACAGTCTTATGCAGGTTGCTTCACCTCTGCTGCTGCACTGGGCTTCCTCAGCTGAAAAAGGTAAGACTCACAGTCATAATAACCTGTGATTCTCACAAGAGGTCTGGTAAACACTGGCTCCTCTCCTCTCCCTTCTGCCCCATACATCTTTTACTCTGCCTAACTACTTCTGTGTTTGGAATGGGTCAAGACACGTCATAGGTATCTGGGAGATTTTTTTTTTTTTAATGATTAGAAGCAGATGGTGAAAAGAAAATAAAAAGTATGAGCAAATAATAAATCTACGTGGGAAGAAGAGGGCAAATGGTAATCCAGCTCCCCGAGCTGACTTCTTCTCCACCTGGAGTCTCCGTTGTCTTCACGCTGGATAACCAGGGCCCCTCGAGGGTCCTGTGCACAGGACGAGGCATGCCAGGGCTTTCACCCTGCTGACCCGTGGCAGGTCTGAGGGGTGCTTCCAGCAAGCCTCTGGGGGCCAGCGATGCTGCACAGACAAAGACCAAAAAGCAGGGACCTGGAAGAATCAGGTACCCAATGTTATGGGTGGAGAGTGAGGGATAAAGATTGCCAGCAGGCATGTGTCCCCAGCATCAGAAGTGAGTGGGGCTTGGAGGACAGGACCTGTGCCCCTCATACTGGCTGTGAGAGCCCCTCAGTGTCGCAGAAGCTCCCCAGTGTCATGAGTACTATGCTGCTATCCCAAGTGTGTCTCGGGTGATTTGTTGGTCGACTTGTCCTGCCGTGGTGGTAGCAGTGGAGCTCCTCAGTGACGCAAAAGGACCTCCCTGGTGGCACAGAGTAAGGCCAGTAAATAGCCTGTGGGCTGGGGGTTAGCTCAGTTGGTAGAGTGCTGCTGTGTGATCTTTGAGGCCCTTGGTTCAATCCCCAGCACCACATAAATGGAAGAAGAATGTGGCAGCCCACTCCTGAAACAATCCTGAGATAATATGCCATAGAAAACCCTATGAATAGCAGAGAAACACTGACATAGTGCTGGGCATGGCAAAGTGTCGGGGGTGGGGTGGGGGTGTTTCATTCTGTTATACACAGGGTTACTGTGAGTCAGACCCAACTCCATGGCACCGGCATGTAATAACAACAAACAAGGAGCCTCTGACTTCCTGGTGACCTCGAGCAACTTCCTGGTGACCTTGAGCCACTGATGCTGCAGATAGAGGGTGCACCCCTTCAAGGAGGGTGAGGTAGGCTTCCACGTCTATATTTCCTGCCTCGTGCTTGAGGGACAGTGCTCTCAGCAGACACCTGGGCAGGCTTTTTCCATAGTTCCATTTACAGACACTGAGGTGTGGAGCACAGCCCATCAGGGATTTACCAGGGAACTCCACTCAAGGCACAACAGTTTGGAAATGCAGTGCCTTTGCCTGGCCTAGTGAGGCCGGCTTGGAGTGGGCTCTCCCTGCTGAGGGAAAACAGCGACCTCCTGCACTTTCCCACCTGGCAGGTGAGGGTAAGCCTGGCCTCCCAGGTGGCCTGTTTCCCAGGATAGGGGATTTTTTTCTGGTTGCAGGGAGTGTGCTGTAGATGGCTGAGGAAACCCACCCCTTCTGAAGGCAGGGACTTTGGAGGTCTTCTAACAAGCTAGGCTCAGGCGGGTGTCAGGACACCTGGAATGAATCATCGAAGGGCCAAGGAATTATCTATCCATATGCATCCCAGGAGGTTTGTGAGAAAAGGGTGACAGGAAGATGCTCCTTTTTTCAATCCATTAAGTGCTGCATAACTAAGAGTAAACTAAGTCTTAGCAACATCTATAGCTGTGCCACCCTGGTGTCTGATCCTGTCTGATCTCAGAAGCTGAGCAGGGTTGGCCTGGTTAGTCCTTGGATGGGAGACTACCTGGGAATACCATGTGCTGTAGGCTAGGGAGAAGGACCTGGCAACCCACTCCCAAAGCAATCAGCCACTGGAAACCCTATGAATAGCAGAGAAACACTGACATAGTGCCAGGCATGGCACAGTGTCAGGGAGTGTTTCACCTGTCGTATGTAAGGTTGCTATGAGTTGGCCCTGACTTGACAGCACATAACAGCAAACAAGTCTTAGCAACAGCAATAGTAGCTGTCATTAGTTGAACGTTTACTATGTTCTAAGAAAGAATGCTATAAATAATGTGTAGTATATATGTATAAAGCTGTACCTATCAGAATCTTATGTAAGAGCCTGAGATTCAGAACTTTCAATGTACTCCACA
Organism: Pedetes capensis; assembly: GCA_007922755.1. Lineage (NCBI taxonomy): Eukaryota > Metazoa > Chordata > Mammalia > Rodentia > Pedetidae > Pedetes > Pedetes capensis. Next base: position 91,792 of record VMDO01003646.1, read on the forward strand.
TCTCATAGTTGGTGAGCACCAGGGTTGGGGTTTGAATCCCATCTGGCAACCAACTAGCTCTGAGACCTTGAGAAAATTATACAACTAACTTCTTGGTCCCACAAGAAATTGTGGTGCTGTCATTACTGGTCATGTGAGGATGAACGAGCATGCCCTGCCTCAGGCAGCCTGTCTCTGGGTGAGCTGGAGCTAAGTGTCCTGTGTCGTTTGGAGAACTTGAAGTCCCGGCTGCTCCTGGGCCCAGTGTCTGTATCTCATGTGCTCTGTTGCTAGAAGAAAGCTAAGTGTGGGCCTGTAATCCCAGAGCAGGGGAGAGTACTGGGGTCTGGAGGTCCTCTTTCCTCATGTTTGACCTGTCCTGTCTTTGGCCTCAAAAGTTTAAAAAAATCACTGTCCTTTTAACCCTTTTTTTTGAGGCACTTGAAGCCCAGCTGATGCCCACAGCCCAGCAGTGAGTGCTGAGTTCTGGCTGGGTGTTGGCTCTGTGCTGGAAGGTGGGGAAAGGCAGAGGAGATGGGCCACCTCATCCCACAGGAGCACTGCTCTTTGCACACTTGCATTTCAGGCTCCATCTCACTTGCCTCCTCCCAGATTTGCCTCCCCACCTCCCGGATTCTCTATGTCTGGTTTGCTTCTAAACACACCAGTGATTGTGACCTATGTCCAAGAGTGACTAGGGCCATCCTGATTTACTCCTCTTGTCCCAACAGCATCACTAATAGTTCCTCCTCACTCTAAAATGTTCCAGTTTGGGTGGGTCCTCACATATTGAGCACTCATTGTGTGCCAGCCACTGTATGCTAATCCCTGAAGAGATGGAGACCCCCGAGGCACAGGCCCTGCCTCCAAGGAGCTCTTGGTCTTAGGGGTTGTGTTTTCTGAATGCCGTGAGCAGACATGCCAAGCTTGCCCCTACTTTCCAGGCTACTGTGGCTCTTGATACTTCCTCTCTCAACCCTGTCTGGGCAAAGCTTCCTTTCCTTTCTAAAGCCAGCTCAGAGGCTCCTTCCCCAGGATCACTGCCAACTGTCCTGATCTCTGGTTCCCCTCTGTCACCCTGAAGCCACCCTGCTCCCTAAAGGCCTGGCCTGTGGCCTGCTCACCTCAGGTCCTCACACTTCAGCTGTCACAGTACCTTGTTCTTGTCTGTATTTGTATTACTTTGTTCTTTTTTTTTTTTTTTGTAGTACTGGGGGTTGAACCCAGGGCCTTGTACTTGCATGCTTTGCAAGTGCTGGACCACTGAGGTGCTCCCCCAGCCCTTTTTTTTTTTTTTTTTTTTTACTTTTTTGAGACAGGATCCCACCAAGTTACACAGACTGCCTCTGGTCTCGAACTTGCGATTCTCCTGCCTCCACCTCCTGAGCTGCTGGGATTACAGGCGCATGCCACCGAGCCCAGTTTTATTCCTCGGTTCCTTAGGGCAGGGAGCTCATGATATTCGGCGCTGTCACCTTGGGCCATGCCTGGGCCCCTGAAAATACTTGTCAAATGTGTATGCTCAAGTGTTGTGTCTTCCTTACTGTCCATTTCTAAGGATGAGCAAGTTAGTGATTGAACTTGAAAGGAGAATATTTTTTCCCTTGGAATAAACTTTCCTAAACCTAAAAAGAATTTGGTTGACAAGACTCTATGGGTGAATACAATATAACCATCCTGGGGCCAGTGAGTAAGAACTTGCTTTCTGGATAATCTTTTCCCCAGGTGTGTAAATCTGATACAGGGGTAAGACAGGCACTATGTGTCTCCCGCACAGGACTCATGTGAGGGTGAAGTGAGACATTGCTTCTGAAGTACTAAGCTCAGCATGTGGGCAATTGTGCAAACACACAGTGAGCATCTACTGTGAATCCACTGAACTGAGCTGGAGTTGCCAGGCAGGTGTTCTTGCTGCCTCTCGCTAGCCCTTTGAAAGTTTGATTTTTGTTTGTTTCATAATGACATAAATATCCACTGGATGGTGATTATGGAGTCAGACATGCTGTGTAGCATGTGCCTCCTCAGCCTGCTTACCCTGACTTGGAAGGCACAGGAGAGGGACCCAAACAATTTCAGGAAACGATTCATGGCTGTGTCACCTTTAAGGAAACCACACAATCACCTGGGTAGAAGGGCAGCACCTGGCTCACTGGGGGGCCTGGTGACAAGAAGTGAGACCCTTGGTTTCTAGTTAAAGAGGAGCGACATCTGGGCTGCCCTTCTCCCCAGGAAGAAGAGTTGTCCTTACAACAGAAAATTAAGAGCAGCTCTGCTCAGTTTAATTAATCCACAATGTAATTGCAAATTTTCTAGTAGCCATATTGAAAAACTTAAAAAGGCAAAATTAATTTTAATAACACATGGATTTATTTTCCCTAACTGAGGCTGCAGATGAGGTGACTTAAATAACAGACATTTCCTTGCTCACAGGGGCTTACACTGGCTGTGAGTCCAAGATCAAGGTATCAGCAGTTTTGGTTTCTTTCAAGGCCTCTGTCCTTGACTTTATGGCTGCTTCCTTGTGCATCTCCACAGGGTGGTTCCTCTGTGTCCAGACAAACCTGATGTCACTGTTTGTGTCCACGTTGCCTCCTCCTATAAGGACACTGGGCTGGGTTTATCTCAGTTGGTAGAGTGCTGCTCCACACTCTCTGAGCATCTAGGTTTGATCCCCAGCACCACAAAAGTGGGAAAATGGCATGGCAGTCCACTCCCAAAGCAATTCTAAAACAATCAACCATTGAAAACCCTCTGAGGGTCACTGTGAGTCAGACCCAACTTGATGGCACCTAAAAACAACAACAGGACACCAGTCACTTTGACTTAGGACTCACCACCCTGGCCTCATTTTCACTTAATCACTCCTTTAAAAGGCCTGTGTCCCAATATTGTCATATTCTTAGGGACTGTGGTTAGGGCATCAACATGTGTATTTGGGGACAACATGCTTCAGCCCATAACACATATCATTTAGTCCAGTATAACCAAAATTCAACAGGGAAAATATTAAATGATGCAGGAAACATCAAAAGAAGATGGAAGAAGTACACAGAGTTATTATACAAAAAAGAACTGGTAGATGACCAACCATTTCAAGTGGTTGCATATGAAGAGGAACCAATGGTATTGAAGGATGAAGTAGAAGCTGCCTTGAAGGAATTGGCAAAATCCAAGGCTCCAGGAATTGATGGAATACCAATAGAAATTTTTCAACAAACAGATTTAGCACTGAAGGTGCTAACATGTTTATGCCAATAGATTTAGAAAACAGCTACCTGGCCAATTGGCTGGAAAAGGTCCATATTTGTGCCTGTTCCCAAAAAAGAGGATCCCACTGAATGCATGGGAGAAGGACATGGCAATCCACTCACTAGGCAATCCTGAAAGAGTCAGCCATTGAAAATCCTATGAGGAGCTGGGCATGGTGGCGTGAGCCTGTAATCCCAGTGGCTTGGGAGGCGGAGGCAGGAGGATGGCAAGTTTGAGAGCAGAGGCAGTCTGCATAATTTAGTGAGACCCTGTCTCAAATAGTAAAAAAATGGGTTGGGGGTGCAGCCCAGTGGTCCAGCACTTGCAGAGCATGCAAGCACAAGGCCCTGGGTTCAACCGCCAGACAGCAAAAAAAAAAAAAAAAAAAAAAAAGAAAAGAAAAAGAAAAAAATCCTATGAGGGTCACTATGAGTTGGATACAACTCGACGGCACCCAATAACAACAACTGAATGTGGAAACTATGGAACAATATCATTAATATCACACACAAGCAAAATTTTACTAAAGATCATTCAAAAGCAATTGCAGCAGTATATAGATAGGGAACTACCAGAAAATCAAGCCAGATTCAGAACCAGGGACATCATTGCTGATGTCAGGTGGATATTAGCCAAAAGCAGAGAATATCAGAAGATGTCTATCTGTTTTATTGAATATGCAAAGGCATTTGACTGTGTGGATCATAAGAAATTATGGATAACACTTCAAAAAATAGAAATACCAGAGCACCTAATTGTACTCATGAGGAATCTGTGCATGAACCAGGAAGCAGTTGTTTGAATAGAACAAGGAAACATTGCCTGCTTTAAAGTTGAGAAAAGTGTATGTCAGGACTGTATACTTGTACCATATCTCTTCAATTTATATGATGAGCAAAGAATCTGAGGAGCTGGACTTTATGAGTAAGAATGCATTATCAGGATTGGAAGAAGACTCATTAACAACTTGTGTTATGTAGATGACACAACTATGCTTGCTGAAAGTGAAGATTTAGAACATTTACTGATGATGATCAAAGAACATAGCCTTTGGAATGGATTGCAACTAAACATCAACAAAACAAAAATCCTTACAACTGGGTCAGCATGCAACATCACAATAAATGGAGAAAAGATTGAGGTTGTCCATGATTTTCCTTTACTTGGTTCTACAATCAACACCCATGGAAGCAGCAGTCAAGAAATCAAAAGACACATCTCTTTGGGAAAAGCTGTGGCAAAAGATCTCTTTAGAGTATTGAAAAGCAAAGATGTCACATTGAAGATGAAGGTGCGCCTGACTCACGTCATGGTATTTTCAGACGCATCATATGGTTGTGAAAGTTGGACACTGAGCAAGGGAGACAGGAGAAGAATTGATGCTTTTGAATCGTGGTGCTGGAGACGTCTATTGAATATACCAGGGACTTCCAAAAGAACCAACAGATCTGTCCTAGAAGAAGTGCAACCAGAGTGCTCCTTGGCAGCAAGGATAGCTAGACTGCGTCTTAGATAGTTTGCACATGTAGTCAGGAGGGACCAATCCCTGGAGAAATACATCATGTTTGAGAGAGTTGCAGGTCAATAAAAAATAGGAAAACCTTCCACCAGATGGATTGACACCATGTCTGCAAAAATGGGCTTAAACATAAATAAGATCATGTGCCTGGCACAAATCAGGGAGTGTTTCATTCTGCTGTATATAGGGTCACTATGAGTCAGACTAGACTTGATGGCACCTAGCCAACAACAACAATCCAAAATATTATTATTTCAACCTGTAGTCAGTATAAACATTATTAATGAGATGTTTATATTTTGTTTTGTGTTGTTGTGTTGTTGTTAGGTGTCATCAAGTTGGTGTCGGACTCATAGCAACAGTATAATTGCTGCTTCTCTGCTATTCGTAGGGTTTTCAATGGCTGATTGTTTTGGGAGTGGGTTGCCAGGCCCTTCTCCAAGCCTAGAGCACCTTGTGTTCCCAGGCAATCTCCTATCCAAGTACAACCAGGGGTGACCCTGCTTAGCTTCCGATGTGTAATGGGATCAGACGCCACAGGGGTATCACTGTAGACATTGCTCTCTATTAAGACTTGGAAATCTGGTGTGTATGTTAGCCACATTTTCCTTGCCAAATGCCTGTGGGTAGTGGCTACTGTATTAGATGGTGTGGTTCTAGAGCCAAAACTCTTCATCCCTTTGGGGGACGTGAGGAAGGATGCAAGTAGGCCGGAGTGGGTTCATTATGCATATGCATTTCTTGAGTCAGGAGTAAAAATGTGCCTTCTATCAGCTGAGGTTATGAGAAATGTTTTGATATTTTTCTTTTTATTTTTGTGCTCATCTTCATACCTAGAAAGGTTGAGGGACTACCTTTTCAGCCCTGTTAACACTCAGGGTTTTGGAGGGTACAAGGGAGGATGGAAGAAGTGAGAATATTGCTGGCTGAGTGCTTCCTATGCTGAGGTCAGGGCAGAAACATTTCCTGTGTTCCACAAATAATGCTTTCCACCTGGATGGAATGCCTGGGAAATGTAGCACCGGCCTTCCCTCAGCCCCTCTGCCTACAGCTGTTGTGCTGATAGGTTTCCTCCTATTCTCAGAGAATAGCCATGAATGGGGTGCTGAGAGCCAAGCCAGGGATCCCTTGGCTCTGGTTAGCTGGCTGTGGGAAGACTCTGCTGTGGATTGTAGCCTATCCACCATTAGATGGTATCAGCAACTCCCAAAGCCTTTCTTACACTAAACCTGAGTCCACCTCTGTGTAATCATACCCTCCCCTCCAGTTCTGCCCCTGAGCAGCCACAGGGCATCTGTCTGTCTCCTCATCTCTGCTTCCTGTTTCCTCCAGGCTCAGCATCCTAAGTTCCTTTGGGCCTCCAGTTTGTTACTGTATTAGTAGATTTATCCATACTAGTTATTTTTATTCCTTTCTTCCTTTGTAGTTGACCTTTTAGACATTTTTCTCACCTTTCCCTGAGAAAGGTCAGGAAAAATAAAGGAGAAGAAATTCAAAGCAACTAATTTTGCTCCTTGTCAGCACCAGAGGCAGGGAAGATGCCTGCAGCAAGGAGGTTAAATTGGTATTTTCATTCCTCTTTGCTAGCCATTTCCTAGAATTTGTTGAAACAGTCCTATCACTTGGAGCTACAGCTGGCTCCATTTTTCTGCCATATTGGCAGTAACTTATTGGTCTGGATGGAACAGTAGGGTTTATTCATGGGGCACACCTAAATGGCATTTATTCCCCTATCCCATACTTTCCCTGGTTTGAGACCCATCTTTCCACCAATCTTGTTAGAGAAATGCTCAAATGTAGAAGATTATATCCGTACTTAGTTGATTATTAAGCCAAAAAGTCCACAAAATTGGGTTACAACCAAGGTAGTACTGGCAAAAAATATACATGGATTCTAAGCAGTTTGGGATAATTTTATTAATAATAAGGCCATAAAGAGTTCTAAAAAGATTTTAAGATGGTTGGCATCCAGGACTATCTCATTTGTCTCCATGTCCCCAGCACCAAGCAGTCTAATTTACGTTGACTAACTGCCCAATAAATGTTCCCTGAATGTTCAGAGATACTGGACTCTGTCCAAGATGAATATATGCTTAAGATATTCTACTAGAAGTTTTATAATGTTAGCTATTACATTAGGTCAGCAAACCATTTCGAGTTAACTTTTTGTATTATCCAAAATATTCTTGAGCATTTGTGAAAAAAATATTGTTTGATTGTCATCATGAGCAGACAAGTACCTGTCAGATCCTGTAACCTGATAGCTTGAAACATCTGGTCACCTGAGGACTCCTACATTTTAAAGTTGGCCTCAAAGAGGGCATCTGGAAACTCCCTGTGTCTCCCTGAATGGAGGTGGTCATAACAAAATCTTGGACTGAAGTGGTGGTTCATTTTTAAGTGGTCCTTCTCAGACTATTGTGGTACAGGTGGTCCTCAGTCCTCACCTGGCTTCACTCTGAGCCAGCGGGATTCCCTACATCCGTATTCTGGATGTGCCAGCTCTTACCCCTCAAACTCTGTTGTTGAATGCTTATATTCTTAATCATTTCTCTCTGTTCCTATCATGCTGCAGGGAGCATCTTTGGGCACCTGTCATTTCTGGAAGGCAGATTTCCATCTGTAGCTTTGCTGGGTCAGGGTTATAAGCAGGTGATGTTTCTTCATGTATTGGTGTTGGTCATTAGTGCTGTCTTCTCGCTCTTTCGTACTTCCTGAAGCCCTGCCTTGTAGGCATCTTGGACTAGCTTCCCACACCTTTGCTGTCAGTCCTCAGTGATTTTGACGTCTTGCATAGCAGCAGCAATGCACCAGCCTGTCATTTTTATGAAACAGTCCTTGATGAGACTCAAGTCCATGTTTTAACCACTTGACAACATCAAGGGTGTTACCTTCTATACCAACTTTTTTAAAAAGGATCGTAACAAGTTTTATGTCAAAAGCCAAAATAAAGTTCCGTATTCAAATAAATGTTGGAACAAATTTAATATACCACATTTAACACTGGGCAGATCTCTTGATTGCAGGACCTTGCAGAGCTTTAGTAGCCAAGGTACCCAAGGGGTATATACTCTTTTGCATTTCCTTAATGGACTTGGCCACAGAACTCATTTTTACCCTGAAACTTAGGAGCTACTGCTCCAGGGTAGATTAGTTTTCTCCAAAAAATTTGGATTTAGGCCTTCATAAGCCTTTTCTTTTCCTTTATATAGAAACTCTTCTTGAGCTTCAGTTTTTAGTAATGGAAGAACTAGGTGATATTTCTTATCTCAGGATTTGTTCTCTAGGTCCTTCTAGTCCGTAAGACCTGTTTAAAGATAGCACAGGCCCTTACACCAATTTCTGTGGTCTCCACTATTTATAGACTTCCATCAGTCGTGTAGTGACTTAATCATTTTGTTATGTTTTTAGAGGCCTTCTATACTACAGAAGACTTTCTGAAAGCCCATATCTCATGCTAAATTTAGCTGGACTTTTAGCAGCCTCAATTGATTGCTGGTCTTAATGGAAGAAAATATGATCCTTTCTCTTCTGCTCTTGTCACTAAATTATAAAAGGATTTCTGATAAGAGCAAGCAGCCACTGGATAAGTGGCTGTCTTTTTAAAATTGTGACACAACATCAAGATAAATATACTTGCCCCTTAATTCAATAGGCACCTGTTGAATGTTTTCATGTGTAAGCATGCTCAGCTGGGAGCTTGGGGCTTCCCTGGCTCACACAGCAGAATAGCTGCCGTCATCATCATGCAGACTCAGGGAGGAGAGAGGGGCTATGAGGAGCCCAGTGGGGCTAACAGACATTCCTGAAGAGCAGCCCTAAGGAGGAGAGTGGAAGTGGGAGTTGGGATTCAAGGCTTGAGGGAGGATCAAGGGTTTGAACAAAATGGGCCTGATCTTGGGTCCTGGAGTCCTGTCCAGGGCAGCTGGTGACTTGAGGGCCCAAGGCTATCTTGTAGAGAGTGATAGCTGAACTGGAATATGAATTCCATCTCTGCACTCACTTCAACAGACTGGGGCCTGAGGCACATCTGTTACCTCTCTGGAGCCCGTTTCTTCTCCTGTTAAATGGAGACAGCATGGGATTGTGGTGAAGATCAGTGGATAGAGTTTATCCGGGATGCCGCAGCGTGCTTAGCCTCTAACTGGGAGGTCTTATGGCTCCCTTTCTTCTCCTTTCCTACATTCAGACCAAGGCTGTGGAGAAAGGCCAAACTGATACATCCAAGCAAAGACATGCCTCTTACTGTGTCCAGCCCCAGGATGAGGTGGAGGTAGAGGATGGCAGATAAACTGATCAGACTCAGATGTATTCTCAAGACATGTATACCATGAAAGGGGGAGAAGACAAGACCGTGGAGGTCAAAGATCCAGAAAAACAATTGCCATAGATGTTTTGTGGCTAGTGAGCTACATCTGCTATACATGAGTGGTTCTTGTGGTGGAGCAGGCGTGCAGTCACGTGGGGCTTGTTACAGTAGAACACTGGCACTGGGCAAGGGTTTCAATGGGAGAGTGAGAAAGTTCTAGAGATGGATGGGGAAGGTGGTGGCATCACAGTGTGAATGTACTTTCTGCATGGTACCATATACGTAGAAATGGTAAATTTTATGTATATTTAGAAGCTCTTATCCAACCCTACTCATAAACAGATTGCTAGACCCAATCCTGGGAAATTCTGATTATGCTGGTGCCAAGAACCAGGGTTTATAAAGAACTCCCAGGTGATGTTGACGCTGGTCTGGGGACCATACCATGGAACCCCTGATGATTAGATAAGTGAGTGACCTTAAGAACCAGTTAGCTACAAATACTGAGGACCCCTGAGAGGTAGTGGGATTTACTATATCTTTTAGAAATTCTAATAGATAAAATCCTCAGGAAAATCTCCTTGCATTTGTGAACAAAGTATTCCATGATGGGCACACACCCTGGGGGCAGTGGCCCTCCCTCCCTATGAATCTGTTTATTGACCTATATATCTGTATCAATTTTTAACAATGTTTTTACTTTGAAATAATTTAAGATTCACAAGAAGCTACAAAAATAATACCGAAGATGTTCATGTGCTTTTACCCAGCCTCTCACAATATCCATGTATTTCATATGCTTATCTCCTGAGGCTTGTGGCTAATCCATCTTGTCCTATCGGATTTACTGTCTCATGCTGTGGTGAGGTTCCCATTACCAGAGATATTCAAGCATGATCTATAAGATTCTTGTCCCCAGCACTTGGACTAGGTGCTGCCTGTGTGTCTTCCATCTCAAAAATCTTGCAATTATCTCAAAGCCTTTGTCACAGTTTGAAGCTAAAGTTGACCAGGCCATGAATCATGTGACATTTCATATCGCTGTGGTTGTGGAAATGGTCACCTCCCTGTGCTCTAGTCTAAGTAGTTTGAGAGAGTTGCGGGCCATAGAAGAGGGCTGGAGTTCACCGGACTGATAAAGTGTTGGGGGTAGAGTTGAGGGAAGGAGAGGCATTCCAGAGAGAGGAAGCAGTGCATGCAGAAGTCCTTTGACATGTCTTTTGTATATAAAGTATAGGAGATATTGAGAAACCTTGGTCTCTGGGGTAAAATAGTAGCTGAACATGAAGCTGGACTAGATTTGGCCTCTAACTTATGTTGGTACTACTGAAGCAGCTTTGAGAATGCATGTCACTGAGTCATGCCAGTGAGAGGTTTTAAACTATCTGAGCATCACACAGAAGTAAGAAACCAGCTCCCCTGAGATAGTGTTGGTCAGTGATTTTGCCATGCCTCAAAGCAGCTGCCTTGATCCCTTGCTGTTGTTAGGTGATGTTGAGTTGGGTCTGACTCATAGAGATCTTCTATACATACTTACTCATAGGGTTTTCAATGGCTGATTGTTTTGGGATTGTTTTGGGAGTGGGCTGCCACATCCTTCTCCCATTTTTGTGGTGCTGGGGATCGAACCCAGGGACTCAGAAAGCCCAGAGCAGCACTCTACAACTGAGCTAGTCCCAGCCTTGATCCCTTAGACTCCAGTATTTCTACCCTGGGCTTGGTCTCCCCTAGCCTTGGCAGGCCTCCTCCTCAAGGTTGCTGCGGAGACCCAGTTGGATGTACCTCTCAAGTGCCTAGCAGCTTTTGCTGGACAGCTTTAGCATTCTGTGGGCTGTTTTAGTTGTCACTATTCTTACATGGTAGATGTCCCAAAGATTCACAAACCAGATCTCAGCTGGGTGGAACACGGGATAGTAATGGGAGAATGAAGCAGCTGTGAAATACAGATTGGAATTTGGAGATCAAGCTGTCTTGCCGGTTTCTTCTGAACCATGGAGAGGCTTGTTATTTTTGGAAGTTGATATACTTGGGTTGTTTCTCTCTGGGAGGTGGCTTACTTCTTCATTATGTTGCACCTTGGTATTATCTGTCAGACTTCCCTGGGTTATTTCATTATAAGTCCAGCCAAGGAACAGGTGAGGTTCCTCAGGGAGCAGAATCCACCTCTGCTGTTGGCCTGGGTGTAGAACACTGGGAATATTTGCACCTTTTCACTAAGGCACACTTTGATATTTGAGAGCTTCCTTCAGTTTCCAAAGACACAGAGGTTCTTAATCTTTTTTTGTTTTTAATCAAAAAAGGATAACAATAATGTGATGGAATACCTGCCAGGAGTAGAGAGATGAGAAAGCATTAGAAAAACAAGGTCAGACTAGTGCTGGATGAGAACCCATTGATGAAAGGTGTACAGAAATAAAACCCCTAATTTAGTTATCCTGATGAAGGATCAAGTGAGGCTGTCTGTGTTGCATGCTAGGATTAAATCCAGGAGAGGGCCTTTTGTTAAGTAGGCTAGTATGACGTTTCTGTGTATATTCATAGGAATAGAGTTCTTAGTTTTCCTACCTATCCGAGATCATGCTTTGTAGAAGCCATCAGTGTGTATTCTAGCAGAAGTCAGGTGGAGGCAGAATGGTACAGTTCTGATTTTATTTTTATTTATTTATTTTTTGCAGTACTAGGCATTGAACCAAGGGCCTCACACATACTTTGCAAGTGCTCTGCCACTAACCTGCACCCCTAGCCCATTTTTTATTTTTTAAACTGAGGTTCTTACTAAGTTACACAGGCTGCCTCTGGCCTCAAACCTCAATCTTCCTGCCCCCACCCCCCAAGTCACTGGGATTAGAGGCAATGCACCCCCTCACCCAGGAGGTCTGAAAAATTTTAAGCCTTGTCTGTTTTTTTAAAAATACTTGTTACTGCTTTCATCATTGCCTCTCATTTTAATTTTCCAATAAGCTTTAAAGATCATTGTAGAGTCATCAATCGTGCATTTTAAGTGAAGATGTCCATATATGATTTTTGCAAGGCCTCACATGTGATGATCTTATATCACTAGCCTCATGCTTGACTCCTTTCTAAAGGTCTTTATGTGCTGTATCTCATTTAAATCTTACATTGTTCTTACTAAGTTCTCTTAGTACCCTTTTGCAGTTCGTACTGTGAAGACTTCAGAGATGTGACTTCCTCAGCATCGCAGGTGGTTAACAATGGAGCTGAGATTTTAACCTTGTCTGCTTGTGGAATGACCTTCTCCCTAGTATGTATTAGTGCTTGGCTGGTTTATCACTTTGGGTTCTCATTCAACTATGTGATTCTCCTCATTGAAAGATGATGTTCCCATTACTCTTGCTTCATAAAAATCTATCTTGAAACTTGAGGGTGTGAAGCAACCATTTTATTTTCCTGGTGGATTTTGTGGGTAGTTTAGATATGGCAAAAAGGATGGATTGTCAGTGTTCTGTGATTTTTAGAGACCTCCTTGTTGTTAAGTGCTGTTGAGTTGGGTCCGACTCATAGTAATCCTATATGAAGCACTACCTGACATTGTACTGTGCCCAGAACTATTGTCATTGCTTCTCTGCCATTCATAGGGTTTTCAATGGTTGATTGGTTTGGGGAGTGGGCTGCCATATCCTTCTCCCAAGACTATAGCACCTGGTGTTCCCAGGTGTCTCCCATCCAAGTACTAACCAGGTCCAACCCTGCTTAGCTTCGGAGATCTGACAGGATTGGATGCCAGGGTGGTATGGCTGAAGGCTTAGAGACTTTAGCTGGGGAGATTCTACGATAGGGCTAACATTACCTAGGATGTCTTTACTCATGTGTGTGGCATCCAGGATAGCTACATGGGGCCTCAGCATGGTCCCTTGCATTGGTTGACTTGGGCTTCCTCAGAGTATGGCAGTGAGTATCTCAGAAGGCAAGGTGGAAATGTATCATGGTGCCTTTATGATGTAGTTCTCAAGTCACAGAGTATCACATTGGTGTTTCAGATATCTTCAGATTGCCCAAATTGAAGGGGAAGGTATGCAGCCCTCACTGGCCAGGGGAAGGAGTGTCAAGATCAAGTTGTAAGAGAGCATATGACCTCAGGAAAGGAAATACATTACTACATTAAAAGACTAAACTATTGGCTACATGTTCTAGGCCCAGGGAGCCACAGGTGAGGATCCTGGGTAGAGGATGAAGTGCTGGGTCATTCATTTATCCCATAAATATTTGCTTTGTCTACCTTGGAGCCAAGCAGAGGGAAGAGGGCACACAATCTAATGGTTGTTCTGGACAATCACTTCATGTGGGAGGCCCAGAACTCCATATTATATTCTCATCCTACTGAAGATTAGACCTTACTGAAGACCATTTTCAGATTTATTTGTACGTAGTGAAGGCCCTACAGAGTTCCATTTACTATCTAAGAAGTGAAAAGTTCACCTCAACATTCTGCCTTGCTTATATTTAAGTCAGATGGGAAGAAAAAATCAGCACCCAGAGAAGATGGGATGTAAAAGTTTATTTTTCATTGATGTGAAGTTTATTTTTGGTCCTAGAGTTCTTCATAGGGTGGCTATTTTTTTTTTTAGTCTGTTAATAGTGTATTTCCTTTTCACTTGCCACTCCCTATCAGAATAAGCTCTCTTTTATTTTTAAATCATCTTCTTGTCCTTAGAATGTCTAACTTTAAATAATGGTTGGAGAAGCTCCAGGTTAAGTAGAAAGTAAAATCCTATTGCTTTTTGACCTTTGGGTTAGGATCAAGTGTGGTATAACAAAATATCATTCCCAAGAGTCACCTTTGTTGATTTTTTTCCTATTATTCTTTCCTGTTTTTCCATATTCATGTAGGTCTTGCAGCCAAGGATTGTTACATTAAGATCCAATCTGAAATTAAAACTTACGGTTTTAACTGGTCAGCTATAAAGCTGTTGAGCTCCCGCTGGGATGTGGTTACCTTTTCCTAAACTTCCTGCCTTGTCTCCTCTTAGCCCCACAGTTGATTGCTTATTGAGCCTTTGGAAAGTTCCCTGGTGTTTCACTGCCATTTCCCATCAGAGTGAGGAGTGTTAACAACAAACCTCCTAAGGTCACAGGCTCTGCAGCTGTGTTTCTTCACTGCAGAGGGACAGCTGTCCGGGTGGGGCTTACTCAGCCCTTCTGGGTGGTGCAAATCTAGGGTCTCCTTGGGAGAGTGGGGCCACATCAGCAGTGGGGCCTCAGCAGGGACTGAGCTGCTTGGCCCAGCACATTCTCAGAACTTTCCAGAAGACTTCACTTAGAATTGCCTTCAAGGGTCTTTTTGATCTGTGTACAGAGTATATTTTCTTGATAGTCGGTCGTTCACCATGGGGACCCTTGAGTGAAGGTTAATAGAGAGGATGGCGGACTGCTGTATACAGTTACATTTTAGTGTTTTCTGATTTTGAAAAAGTGGTGTCTGTTGGGAACCTTGGTGGTAAGGAAATTTATGCAGCCACAGACTGCTTATAACCCCAAGGTGTCCAGGCCCTGTGCATGTAACACTGCCTTGTGCATTTCTGTTTGAAATAACAAATTCTAGATAATTCTGATTTCTAGTTTGAGGAGCACAGCAAGGAGGAGCAGCCCTCAGATCACCGGCCGGCTGTCCTTAGGTGGTTCACAGCATTTCCGCTAGACCCACACCCACCTGTGTTTTGCTCAGGCTGCCACCTAGCATGACTTTCCCTTCTGTCTCATCTTTGGGGTTTAAATAAAAATAGTAAGAGTTGCAAAATAATATCAATGACAATGGCTAGTACTCATTGAGTATCTCCTACACCCAGGTACATTCTGACCTCTATCTAATTTGTCTCTGCTAATCCTGCTACCGGGGACATCATTGCTAATGTCAAATGGATATTAGCCAAAAGGAGAAAATACTAGAAAGATGTCTAACTAAAATTTTTGACTATGCAAAGGCATTTGACTGTGTGGATCACAATAAATTATGGATAACATTGTGAAGAATGGGCATACCAGAACACTTAATTGTACTCAGGAATCTGTACATGGACCAGGATGCAGTTATTCAAACATAACGGAGAGACACTGCCTGGTTTAAAGTCCAGAAAGGTGTGTGTCAGGACTATCTCCTTTCGCTGCCCCTTTTCAATCTCTATGCTAAGCAAATAATCTGAGAAGCTAGACTTTATGAAGAACACAGCATCATGATTGGAGGAAGACTCATTAACCCACATTATGCAGATAACACAACTCTGCTTGCTGAAAGTGAAGAGGATATGAAACGTTTACTAATGAAGATCAAAGTATAGATTGTACCTTAACATCAGCAGAACACAAATCCTTACAGCTGGTTCAATATGCAGCTTTGTGATAAATGGAGAAAAGATTGAAGTTGTCCAAAATTTTGCTCTACTTGGTTGTATAGTCATCACCCACAGAAGTATCAGTCAAGAAATCAAAAGACACATCTCTTTGGGAAAAACTGTGGCAAAAGATCTCTTTAGAGTATTGAAAAATAAAGATGTCACATTGAAGACAAATGTGCATCTGACTCATGCCATGGTATTTTCAGTCACATCATACGGTTATGAAAGCTGGACGTTCAATAAGAGAGACAAAAGAACTGATGCTTTTGAACTATGGTGTTGGGGATGAATAATCAATACACTGTGGACTGCCAAAACGACCACCAGATCTGTCCTAGAAAAAGTGCAGTCAGAGTGCTCCTTGAAAGCCAAGATGGCTAGACTGTGTCTGATGTATTTTGGACATGTCAGGAAGGACCAATCCCTGGAGAAGGACATCATGTTTGAGACAGTAGCCAAGTCAACAACAAAAAGGAAAACCCTCAATTAAGTGGGTTGACACAGTGTCTCTAACAATGGGCTTAAACACAAAAAAGATCATGTGCCTGGTACAGTGTCTGGGAGTGTTTCATTCTGTTGTACGTAGGGTCACCCTGGGTCACTCAGACCCAACTCAACAGCACCTAAGAACAATAATCATTGCTACAGCCCTGTGAGGTTTGTGCTGTCCTGTACCCACCAGGAGACTGAGGTCCAGAGCAGAAAGTGACTTTGCCTAAGGTTTCATGAGCAGAAAGCAGGCTTCAGTTCTGTCATAGTTTATGGAGTACTGGCCGTGGTTACTACTGGCCTCCAGAGACACAAACTTCTGCCCTTGTCTCTAAGGACCTCACCCTCAGAAAGGACACAGCTGACTATGATGAGAGGTGCCTGGCCCTTGTGGCAGCTGGGCACACAGGGCTGGGGGCAGAGGAAAGAAAAGGTTGCATTTGGCCTTAGTCTGGGCCCACCTCTTAATGTCTTTTAATGGAAGCACTCACAACTTTCCGGCAGATGTGTTAAGTATGAATGCAGAGTCCTGATTTTTTTCCATTAATAAGAGAAAGCCAGACTTTTAATGAAAAGATTTCACCTAAGTGTTGAGATCTTTGTTTTGTTATGAGAGATTCTGGTTATACCACTGTGAGGGTGGTCAGGAGATGTCCCATTTGGGATCATTTTCCCTTTAGTAAAGTCCTGTTGGAGAGGGTGAGGTGGGAAGAGAGGAAAGGGAAAACTTGGTGGAACATACAGGACCAGGCTTAGAGCCACAGTCCAGGCTGTAGGCCCCAGCCACCATCCCAGAAAAAAATCTGAGGAAGCAGAAGTTACAGCATCAAGTCCACATGCTGATTCTGAGCTCAGGAACCTGTTCTTCAGGATGCTGTGTGGTCCAACCTGACATACGTAGATCCATGCTCAAGAGCACAGCGTAGGGACAGCCTAGTTTGTGGGCTCTGTTCCTCTAATATGGCACAGGCGATCAGCTGGGGAGAAGAGCAGAGAGATGAGGCTATGTCCAGAGAGGTCATTTGCTGCCTGTGGTGCTGCTGCAACACTGCCCCATGGATGAGGTGGGCATTTCTGTGTTGCTAGTTACACATGGGCAAGCCCTCTGCCCCACTGCCCTCTTCCCATTTCCTCCTTGGGCAGAAGTGCATGGAGCCTGAGTTAATTATTTTAGCTTTCTTGACTATGAAAGGAATCTGGCTGGACATGGAGTGCCTGTAATCATAAAACCAAATGATGTTTTTGGCCTCATCTGACCCAAGGGTGGAATTCACACTCTTGCAACAACAGTTGTAAGATAGGCAGGACCTTTTTATCTTTTTAACTAGCATACAATATAATTTGTTTCATAATGGCACTTGATACAATTGTGTTGTGTACTTTTTTCTTTATTTGCTCCCTCTTTACCCTCCTTTATGGCTTTCTGCTTCTGCTTCCCCTCCCTGCTCCAGGTTGTCATTGTTGTTAGGAGCCATGGAGTCAGGTCTAACTTATAGCGACCCTATGTAACAGAATGAAACATTCCCTGACACTGTGCTGTGCCTGGCACTGGATCAGTGCTTCTCTGCTCTTCATAGGGTTTGCAGTGGCTGATTGTTTTGGGATTGTTTTGGGAATGGATTGCCACGTCCTTTACCCAGCTTTGCAGTCCTGGGGATTGAACATGGGTCCTCAGATAATGCAGAGCAGCACTTTACCAATTGAGCTAAACCCCAGCCCCGACTCCAGGTAGTCCCCCTTTTATTTTCTAGTCATATATAATATATATTCATTGTATTATGTTTTGTTTTCCAATCTAGTTTCTGCATATAAGAGGGAATATGTGGTATTTGTCTTTCTGAATCTGGCTCACTCCACTTAATTTGATGAACTTCAGTTCCATCCATTTTCCTGCAAATGACATAATTTTGTTCTTCTTTACCACTGATTAAAATTCTATTGTGTATATATACCACATCCTGTGGATGGACATCTAGGCTGATTCTACATCTTGGCTATTGTGAACTGTGCCTTTCTATTTCATTCAAAGGACTTGGGCTCATTGGGGAACCATCAAACAAGAGTGAATAAAGTCCCAGGATCAACAGGGGAACTAGCTATTTCTGCATTGGGTATATCATCCAAATGGGGTTTTGCAGCCATCTTCCATTGCATCTCTAAAGTACCATTAAAAGGCATATAGAAGTGGCCTGGCTGTTGGCTGGAAAGATTAAGTCCATTTTCACATTCATCATGAAGCTTTGTAAATTCTTCCTGTGAAAGATAAGTGCCCAGAATATGTGAAATCTTAAGTAGGTTTGTGGAAACACAAACACATTCTTATTTAGTCACGAGCGTTTAGGGCCCTAAATGATTCAAGTGTTGATCTTTCTTCATGAAAGGCTTCAGTAGTATCTTTTGCTGCCTTCTTTATGTTGTATTGGAAAAATCTGGGATTCTTTTTCCCTTAAGTCATTATTTACTTTTTAAAAAATAATGTAGTTGTAAAAATTCTGGCTATCTAATCTCAAGCCCAAACAGTTTCTAGTGAGGAAATATATTTAATAAATTTTGGTACTTTTAGTTCTAGAAAGAATTTGGTGGGGTGGGGGGTTTTCAGCTAAGAGGTAGAAGAAATGTTCTGTCGGGCAAGAAACTCTGGCTCTTGTTCCAGTTGCTCTTTAAAAACTTGGGTTTCCCGTGGTGGGGGGGCACGTGACGTTTGATTTTGGAACTTTTAAGTGTACTGTAATGTGTTGCTAAATTTTAGTTGCTTGCTGAGAAATTGTGGGTGAGCTCATGTCACAAGGAATTATGTGTCCTGAGAGCCAGCGTGCGGTAAGGGTGGGCAGCTGCCTCCTTTAGAAGGGCCTGCGTACTGAGAGGGGCATGAAGTGCTCTGCTGCATTTTGCTAGAAATGTCAAGGCCATTCTGGCTTTGGATGAATTTTCAAGGAGGACAGCAGCTGTCCTCCCTCAGCCCTCACCTGGCTCTCATTCCTTAGAGAGCTTTTCCTTCCCTTTCCTTGACTGCCCATGGCATTGCGGTATGGCCATGCCTCAGTGGCTCTTCTACCTCAGCTGCCTTTATTATATCTGTTGTTCTGACAGGAATGACTATTCTTTGGTTTCCTGGACCACTACTCTGATTTGGATTTCGATTGGATCTTGAATTTTTTTGGCATCCTTAGCTAATATTAGGTGCTGTCGAGTCCCTTAAGAAAATTAGGGATGGAAGACACCTGCCTCTCATCCTCCAAACTCTCAACATGTTCAGAATGGTTCTTTCTGGCTAGTCCTTGCCTATTTCTGTATCTAGGTCCCTGGGGGCTGCAGGGAAAAGCCTCATCATCATGGGCGAGAAGAAAGACAGTAAAGGAAAGCCCTAAGATGTTCTCCCTGTACTATTCCTAAGGTTCATTTGGATGTAGTTCCCTAGGGCTCAACCATGTTAAATGGAGGAGACTTGGCCATGTCTCAGTGTCCCCTCCATTGTCTCTGAGTTTCTCATCCTTCGCAAGAAAAGTCCTGAGAACCTGTCTTCTGGTGTCTGTCAGTGGCCTCCCTAACAGCCCTCCAGCTGGAGGTAAGACTTTATCATCAGTCCATCCTTGATTCCTCTTGTAGTGACTACAGGTGCCCTCACTCTTTCAGACAAAGTTGAATTGCATGTAGCAGAAAGCCCAGATAAAACCATAGAAGACAGAGGTTTATTGTTCTCACACAGAAATAGTTCAGGACTGGCATGGTGGCTTGAGCACCATCAAGGCTCTAGAATCCTTCTCTCTCTTCCATCCTCCTCAAAACACAGCTGCTAGCCTAAAAGCCACCTCATGGTTTGGAATAGTTGTTGGAGTTTCAGCTATCATATCCAAATTCCAGATAGTAAAAAGGGAAGAGAAAAGAATGCAAAAGAGCACATCTCCCAGCTAATTTGTTTCCCTCTATGGATCTTTCCTGGCAGCCTTGCATGTTAGTTTCTGCTTGCATCTTATTGGCCACCTTTTATTCCAAGGGAGACTAGGAAATGTTACCCTTTAGCTAGGCACATTGCAGACTACAATAAAATCTAGTTCCATTGAAAGGGGAAAATGGAGAATGGATGTTAGCTAGTCCTTGTCATGGTCTGGTTTGTGTGACATACCTCATATATGAACCTTAACATCTTTTGCCAAGTATTCTGGTTATTTACATAATATCTAACCATCCTATCAAACCCTGAGTTGTTTGGAGGCCCTGTACTTATCTCTTCCTCTTTGTACCAATCCAGGGGCACATGGAATGGATGGGCACACAGCCCATCTTTGTTGAATGCATCAGATTCAGGCACTCCGCCCTCCATGGTCCCCTTTAATGGGTCCTCAGTTATGAGTAATTTCTTGTTAAACATTTCTTTAAAATTAACTTTCAGAGGATTTTTACAGTTAATCAGTTAAATACTGGAGGTTTTTTATAAATTTTTTTAGTGTGCAACTTAATGGGTTTCATTATGACATTTCCGTATGTGCATATCATTATACATTGCTCACATTTATCCCCCCATTACCCTCTCATGACCTGCTTCCTGCACTGAAAACTTCCTGTCCACCAACTAACCCCATTCTGCTTTTATGTTTTGTATATGTGTGTGAGCATGTGTGTGTGTATTCAAATTCTGCCTTTGAGATAAAAACATGTATTTCTCTTCCTTTCCTCCCATTAATCTTTCTTATTTTCCTTCTCCCCTCTTTTTAGTCTCCTTTCTCCCCTACATAGACCCCTTCTTTTGTGACATGATTCTTGTAATTGTGTTGGATGTTTCCTGGTTGGTTCATATTATGTTTGTTCTTTCTCCCTTGTTCTTATTCATGGTTGGCTGTGTTTTTGTGTTGGACATGATTGGTTATTTCCTAGTTCTCATTAATTCATATGTTCCTCTCATGAAATTTATTCTTTCCTGTACTCTTGTGATTGAGGTTTTCTTCATCCTGTATGTGTAGGATTTGTTTAAGTGTCTTTTACAGTTCTGGCTTGGTGGTCATGAGTTGCCTTAGTATATGCTTGTCTTTGACTATCTGTATTTCTCCATCAATTTTAAATGATAACTTTGTTGAATATAATAATCTTGTTTGGCAGTTATTAACCTTCAGGGTTTGAAATATATCATTCTGTGCTTTCCTGGATTTTAGGGTTACTGTTCAGAGGTCTGATGTTATTTTGATGGATTTGCCTTTGTAAGTGAGTTGGTGATTTTTTTCTTGCAGCTTTTAATATTGTTTCTTTGTTCTGTAGTATTGGTGTTTTAACTACAATGTGTTGTGCAGAGGTTCTTTTCTGGTCATGTCTGTTGTTATTGTTGTTAGGTGCCGTTGAGTTGCATCTGACTCATAGCGAGTCTCATAGGGTTTTCAATGGCTGATTATTTCCGGATTGCCTCAGGAATGGATTGCCACATCCTGCTCCCATTTTTGTGGTGCTGGGAATTGAACTTGAGACCTCAGAGACTGCAGAGCAGTACTCTACCAACTGAGGTAAATCCCAGTCCCGGTCATGTCTGTATGGAGTTTAAATGTCCCTTGTGGTTGGATGCCCATTTCTTTCCCCAGATGTGAGAAATAGTCTGCTATAATTCCATTCAATAGGCTTTCTATGCCTTTAGTTTCTATGCCTTTAGTTATCTCAGCTGCTTGTTCTGCCCCCTGAAGTCTCATATTTTGGTCTCTTAATCATATCTCAGAATTCTTGAAAGTTGTGGTTTTGTTCCTTTTTTCCCCCTTATTGACATCTGAATATAGTGTTTTTCCAGTCTTGTCTTCCATCCCTAATATTCTTTCTTCTGCTTGATTTAGTCTACTGGTGATGCTTCCCATTGTGTTTTTGTTTGATTTAGTGAGTTCTTCATTTCCAATATTTTTTTTTAAACCTCTATTTTCTTGCTGAATTTGTTATCCATTTTGCTGATTTTGTATTCTACAGTGAACTTTCTTATCTCGGTCCTGAATGGATTTCCTTACTTCATTCATCTGCTTGTTTCTATCCTCCTTAAAGTCATTTATCATTTTTACAAGTAGACTTTTGAGTTCTTTGCCTGACATTTCAACCATGTCAGTATCTTTAGATTCAATAGTTGAAGAATTATAGTCTTTTGAGGGAGATATATTGTTTTGCATTTTTATGTTTTTTTTGGTGTGTGTTTCTATTTCATGATTTATGCATCTCTTGGGATGGATATCTCTTTTATTTTTATTTAGGTACATTTTTAGTGAGTATCTTTCTCTTGAGAGCTTAATCTCCAGTACTACTTTGAGAGGAGATGACAAACGGTTGTAGCAGGTACAATACCTGAGCAAATCAGATGTATAAACATACTTAAAATCAACTAAAGCCAATTAATACACCACTAATGACCATAGAATAGAAAATGGCAACAATAACATAGAGTAAATTATGAAGCTATGAATTATTTAGGGTTGAATTAAAGCTAATAGTTGACTGAAATAAAAGAAGAGGGAAGAGAAAAGGGAAAAAGAATGAAGCAGCAAGAGTTCAGTAAGAAAAAGGAAAAAGGTTCAAAAGAGAAGAATGCTAGGAAGAGGAAGAGTAAAAAGCAAAAGATTTTTGAAATTCCCTGATAGCACAATAAAAGAAATGTGTTGCTCTTCTTAGGTGCTGTGGAGTTGGTCTCCAACTCATAGCAACCCTAGGACAACAGACAAAACACTGTTACTAGTGCTTCTCTGCTATTCATAGGGTTTTCAATGGCTGATTGTTTTTTAGGAGTGGGTTGCCAGGTCCTTCTCCCCCACCCCCCAAAAATGTGTAAACAACAGAAAACTAAAAATGGAACTGCTATATGACCCACCTATACCACTACTGGGAATATACCCAAAGGGAGATGAGTCATCATTCCACAGAGACACCTGTATCTCCATATTCAATGCAGCACTTTTCACAATAGCAAGGATATGGAACCAACCAAGGAACCCATCAACAGAAGAATGGATAAAAAAACTATGGTACATATACACAATGGAATAATACTCAGCAATAAAAAAATGAAATAATGTCATTTGCACCAAAATGGATGGAACTGGATAACATCATCTTAAACAAATTAATGCAAGCTCAAAAAGAGAAATACCACAGGTTCTCACTCATATGTGGGAGCTGAATACTTAAATAAAGGAAAAAATCCTATACATAAATTGATATATAAAAATACACAATTAAACTTAGCTAAGAAGGGACAATATAAGGAGTAGAAAGAATGAAGAAGGGAACCAGCAGAGGGAAGTGAAGATTGTGTAAGGTAGGATGGGGAGGAGGCTCAATGTGGAGGGAGGAAGGGGGAGAGGACAACCTCAATGTAAACAGCACAACCTCATGATTACATTGGAAAAATAGGGGAATATAACCCAAATATGCATTTGAATTTTACCACATATTAGCCATGGGCTGGGATTTAGCTCAGTTGGCAGAGTGCTGCTCTGCAGTCTCTGAGGTCCCAAGTTTGATTCCCAGCACCACAAAAATGGGACAAGGACATAGCAATCCACTCCTGAGGCAATCCAAAAACACCCAGCCATTGAAAACCCTACCAGGGTTGCTATGACTCGGACATGACTTGACGGCACCTAACAACAACAACATTAGCCGTAATGCTCCATAAATCTCGTGGGTTGACAAAAGTGTTGCCAGAAGTGATGTAAAGGATGCATAATTGAGAAAGCCAGTGCTGTATAACTCCGTACACTATCATCATTTACTAATAAAGGGAGATTTAAAAATGTGTAAACAAAAGTAGACAAACATAAGAAAAGGAGTAAAAAGTAAAAACCTCAGTGATGTCTTTTTTTAAAAAAATTAAGCAATAGCTGGGCACGGTGGCTCACACCTGTAATCCCAGTGGCTCAGGAGGTGGAGGCAGGAGGATCGCAAGTTTGAGACCAAAGGCAATCTGCGTAACTTAGTGAAACCCTGTCTCAAAAAGGAAAAAAAAAAAAAAGGGCTGAAGGCGGCAGCTCAGTGGTCCAGCAGTTGCAAAGCATGCAAGCGCAAGGCCCTGGGTTCAACCTCCAGTACCAAAAAAACAAAGCAAGATGATATTAAATGTATAGTAAAATAGAGAGTTACACAGGCATCAGAAGATAGAAAAGGAAAAATTATATTGGAAAATAGACAAATAAGAAAAAGAAAAAACTTATAAAACAAAACAACACAAAAACAGAAAGAGAGAGAGAGAGGACACTCACACTAGGGGCTGTGGCAAACACCTGTAATTACAGCAACAGGAGGCTGAGATAGGAAGATCACAAGTTCAGGGTCAGAGGCAGCCTGCACAACTCACTGAGAACCTGTTTCAAAAGAAAAATAATAAAAGCACTGGGGATACAGCTCAGTAGCAGAGCATCTTTCTAGTGCAAAGCCCTGGATTCAATCCTTAGCACAGGAAGAAAAAAAAAAGAAAGAAGAAGTACGGTAGTTCCATTTTCCTGTGTCCTCTAATATTGGGTCTGCCAGGTGGAAGTGGTGGTCAGTTGAAGTTTCCTACCAGTTATGTAGATGCTGAACCTGGACCTGTCCAGAGTCTGGCAGAGCTGCCTTCACTGCAGGAACCTCTCTTCTGTACCTGGAGCCTCTGCTGGCCACACTTAGCATTGCTGCATGTGTCCCATGTTCTTGAGACTCCACAGTTTGTACCTCCTGGGATGGTTAATATCCAAGCCAACAGGCTGGGGAGAGGAGGAAACAAATGGGGCACCGAGCGCTACTGAATGACCCACCCCAGGCCTTTCATTACTTAACCGACATTGAACACTCAGAGGGCAAGAGGAGGCTGCAGGGATCAAGTACTCTGCTGATGTGAGCTTCAGGGTTCTAAGTTGTACAGGCCGTGGACTGCATGGCTGCTTGTTGGAAGTGGAGAAGCCTGCTGACCTCAGCTTGGAGGTGCATCAGGAGATGGGGTTGGCTTTTTGCTCCAGGGCTATCGCCCAGTTTGCCCAAGGCCCCTGCTGCCTAAACTTCTCAGCATGTTGGGGTGCTACCTTTGCCCTCTCTGTAGCTGCCTGTTGCAACTGTGTCCCATCTTGAAGCTGTGGCCAGTTCTCCCTAGGCTCTGTGACCTGTGATTGTTTCTTGTTTTCAGGCCTCCAAAGTAGCTCAGTCTCAGACAAAAGGTTCCCTTTCAAGATGGTGCCTGGTCACAGCCATCCTACACAGGGAGCATGACAAAGTGAGTCTCTTCTTCAGTGCTGTCCCTTCAGTCAGGAAAAGCCTCCATCTCCCTCAGTCCCCCAGATGGATCCAAAGATTTCAGAGGTAGGACAGCCAAGGTCTTCACAAGAGCCATCTGGCTCACCTTTTGAATGCAGCTTCTGTTTCTCCCCCATCACTGGGGAATCATGGCTGGAGACGCATCCTGCTCACTCCTTACTTCTATCTCTGCACTTGGAGACTTTCCCATCACGTCCTTTGTGATTTCTGTGCTTTCCCAGTCTTTGTCTCTTTGGAATAGATTCTGCTTTCTCATATCCCGACTTGTTTCACCACGTCACATGGAAGCTGCTTCTAATTTGCCATCTTATTCCAGAAGTCAGCATATTGTTAAAGAAGAAGGTTCTAAAAGTTATCAGTAAAATTGGAAAAATAACTCTAGCCCATGAAAATTAGCAGCATTGGTACATGTTAAGTTTTACTACCCAATTCCAGATGTTAGAAAAATAAGACAGCAGAATTTTACCATTAGTCACTATCAGTAGAACGTTAGCATCTTTATGAGGGAAATGCCTCTTTTTTTCCTGGTTTTTGTTTTGTTTTGTTTTTTGAGTTTAAACTAACCAGGTAGAAAGATAGGGGATGTCTGAGAAAACTCATGTTAGGATTGCATACTTACAAAAGGGCAGGGACTCCTCCTGGGAATGTAATTACGTAAATTTACATTTCATCACAAAACTCAGTGGATGGAACAAATCGGGGCAGCTGGAAGGAAGGGCTTTCCCTTTTTCTCTGGGAGCGAGGAAACTCTGAGCCTGACGTGTCAGTCGGAAGGTGTCTTTGATGAGCCCTTACCATGTGACTAGCTGATTCACTTTGTCTGCTGAATCTCTGGAGAGGTGATGTAACCAGGGACTGCAGCTTCTAGGGAGAGGGGAAAAATCATTGCTGGCCTGGCCCCTTGGCATGGGAAGCATAACAGAGCACTGTCCAAAAACAGACGGAGGTTTGCAGCTGCATTTTTCAATTGTTTTAAATGTTGTCATACCATCTGTTGTTTTATCTTCCTCACTGTCTGTTCTCTTCCCTCCCTTTTTCCTTCTTATCTTCTCTCCTTTTTTATTCCAGGTAGGCTCCTATGTGCAACAATACTGTTCTCCCCAACACAACTCAGGTCTGACCTTTGGAAATACATTAATGAGGGATCCATGGGCTGCCTGCCATATTTCTTCCACTGAATCTAATTAACAGAGCTAGGAGATCAAGTAGAAAGAGCTTGGACTTTAAAAGATATGGGTGTAAAATTGCAGCGCCACCATTACTGACTGTGTGACTTTGGGCAAGTTGCTTTACTTCTCTGAATCTCCTGTACCTCATCTGTAAACATGTTAATTCCTACTTCAAAGGGGTGTTAGGAAGATTGGTTAGGAAGAATAGCCCAGAGAGGTAGATGGAGACCAGATTGTGTTGGGCTCTATAAGCCATGCTAACAAGCTGGAGTTTACTTATGTGCTTTGGGAAGCAGGGCAGTGATACAACCTGCGGGATGCTTTCAGAGATCACCTGGGTATGTGGAGCCAGTGGATTTGGGGTTGGGGTGGGCAAGAGTAGGAGCAGACAGCCCGGCCAGGATGTGAAAACGATAGACCAGCTGGCTGCACTAGTGCAGTCACTGTGGGCCAGAGTATGCGGTGGATCTGGAGATCTTTGTGGAGGTAAGGATGCAGGAAGAGCTGAAGTCTTAGACATGGAACAGGGAGGAGAGGGGACAAACAAGCACAGCTCCCAGGCGTGGGGGTCATGTGTGTGAGCACAGGGCAGTGCTGCTGGAGCACGTTATAAAGAATTGTTCTTGTGGATGACACCCACAAAGTGTTGGCAGGCTGGAACAGAGAGTCTGGGGACAAAAGGGCCACAATGTTTATTGGCCTGTATTGGATGCTTAATGCTCTTGCTTGGAAGCTCTTGTGCTCTGGCCACCCACCCCATTTAGATGACAGCTTCCAGAATCAAGTCAGGCAGGGTTGTGCAAGGTCTGGAAAGCAACCCTCTCCTGACAGCTTTAGGGCCCCTGATATTCACCTCATGAACTGCTTAGATGGCACTGGTACCCCCATACATCTGTGCATTAAGGGAGAGTCAGAACAACAGGAGAACTAGTGCCAAGCAGGGTTTGAGATAGGCTTTGAAATCTGAGCAACCTTCTCAACATCTGGGTGCTATGGTGGTGTCACTGTTATGGGCAAGGCCAGGAAATCACACCCAGGAAATTGCAGTTGGATACATCTCTAGGGAGGTTACCTGGAAATTGGGGTTTTGAACCTCTTTGAGAAACACTTTCCTAGAGGATTTTCCATGTGACTCCTGCTCTGGTCTTTTCCTTCTGCTTTTTTTTTAACCCCTGGTGGCACATCTTCTCTTCCTGTTCATAGTTCAGACTCTGGAAACAATTAGAGGCAGGCAGCCTCTCCTCCAAGGAGTAAGAAACCCTTCATGTATTTTTATGAGCATATTCCTCTAATAATGACAGGAGCAGCAAACAAATGCCACAGTGATGATTTTGTACTCGTGAAGTTATTGTCGTGGAGTTAGAACCTAGATAAAAGTCTTTGGCAAATTTGTAAAGAATATTTCAGAGAGAAAGAGAGGCCAAAATTTATAGGGTCTAAAAATAGCAATTGAAGTGCAGCTGTGTTTAGCTTGTCAGAGAACCTGTTGAGTTGAGACATGCAGGGGATTTTATTTCTCTGGCCCTGAGGTCATTTGTCTTATTTAAGAAGGGGCAGCAAACATTTCCAAATAGGGATTGATTTTGTAATGGGAGGAAGATGGCTGAATGCACATGGTATTCCTTGTTTTCTGCTCCTCTTCCTCCTCCTGCTGTGTTTCAGACCTGCTCTTAGGAATGGGAAGGAGAGTTTGGTTTTCCCAGAGTCAGCGGGGCTGGCTCAGTGGCAGGATTCAGATGTCCTGGGGGTTTGGCGTGTTGATGTTGCATGTGATGCCTGTGTGGTAGTAGTCTGACTATTTGATCTTGGTAGGTTCTGCACAAACTCTTCAAGTTGAATAAGTAAACCCATAGTTAAAGAAATAATGATGTGATTTCTCCAAGACAGACCGACTGCTGGTCCTTTTTTTGGTCCCATTCTAGTCAGGGATGATGTCTTCTCCCTGCTCTGCAACTCACAGAAGAAGGCATTGGTCCTCACACTGGCCTGAGCAGTCCTGGGGTCTCCGTATAGGTGTTCTGCCACCTACGATGGTCTGACTTAGAATTGTTTGACTTTCTATGGTGCAAATGCAAGGTGTATTCAGTAGAAACTAGAGTTTTAAGTGTTGACTCTTGATCCTTTCCTGGGCTAGCAATAGATGGTACAATAATCTCTCATGATGGCAGGCAGCCATGGTGAGCCAAAGCAACCAATCAACTGTGAGATCACAGGGTACACACCTAATACTCTGCAGGGTTCTGTGTTGTGAATCTAGGGTGCTCATTAGGTTAACTACATTAATGTGTTGTCAACTTACACAGTATTTTCAGGTAAACAATGGGTTTATTGAAATAAAGCCCCATGATAACTCAAGGAGTATCCATATGTTGGAAAACATTGGGAAATCAGCATCCCCAAACTTTTCAATCAGGAGAAATTCAAACCTCCCTGCCCTGTCGTTCATTTGATCCTGAGCCAGAGGTTGAAAGCTGGTGGCCTGCAGGCCACATCTCACTTGCCACCACCCTTTTTTTTTTTTTTTTAACTGGGGTTGAACCCAGGGCCTCGCGCCTGCATGCTCTGCAAGTGCTGGACCACTGAACTGCACCTCAGTCCATTTTTTTACTTTTTGAGACAGGGTCTCACTAAGTTATGCAGGCTGCCTCTGGTCTCGAACTTGCGATCCTCCCACCTCTGCCTCCCGAGCCGCTGGGATTACAAGCGTGCGCCACCATGCCCGGCCCGCCACCATCCTTTGATTGCCTTGCATAGTGTTGACCTATCCAACTGCGAATATTTAAAAACTGGAATCTTTTGTTTACAAATCATGGGTTCTGGATTCTCCTGGGGTGCTCAAAGACAGATCCGTAGTGGAGACTTCTTTCTCCAAGGGGACCCAGAGTGCTGTGCATCAGCAAAAGTCAGCCCTCTTTTGTGTCATAACCAGAAACAATCACAGCTCTTCCTTTGAGGATGATAAGAAAATGGTTAATACTCTGTTGTATGTTGAGCACCTAGAAAACACCTACATGTTCATGGTGAGCACTGTATATCTATTAACTATTGTTATCCTCATCCTTATGGGGTACATTGTGCTTTCTTGAGAGGGTTCTGTTGAGGGCATTGTTTATGACATAACCAAGTGTCTGATGAGGCCTCACGAAAGATACATCTATCAGTGAAGATACATCAATCAGTGCCAGGAAATGGTTGTGCTTTTATTGAATCATCAGTACCTTGCTTGTGCCATGAACCTTACTTCTGTCTTTGTACTAGTTGTTGGAAAGCTCAAAGGTAACTTTGTAATTCATGTCTAGCAGGAGGACATGAGTTTGCTTTATTGATTTCTTGTTTCACCTACCATCATTTTCTTGCTTCTTTACTTTCTCACTTGCTTATTATATTGTGACCATTTTGTAAAAAGCATCATTTAATCCTGTTTGTCTAAGGCTGGATGTAAATTAGAAAACAAACTGTGCCTTCAAGGAAGGTTTCTATTACTACTGGGAGTAGACTTCCACATCAAGACAGGTCTCATGTCCAAGCTTGGGAGTCAGAGTCTGGCTCCCTACTGGCTACTGCTAATGACATTCTGCTGTTTTCTATCAATTATTCTCTTCTTTACCCTTTAATCTCTACACCTGCAGCTTCTGTTACTAAATTGGGATATGGTATTACCTCAGAGGACTGATGTTAGCCATGGCTCAGTAACAAACTATGCTAAAACTGTAGTACACAAGAAGTATTTGTATAGTTGTGCTTCAAGCCCAGGTTTGCAAGCTGCCAGGGGAGCCCCCTCTGTCTGTCTCTCTGTCCCTGTCTCTTTTTCTCTCCCACTCTCTCTCTCTCTCTCTCTTTTTTTTGTAGAACCAGTAGACTCCTGGGGCAGATTCTCTTCCCAGGATGGCAGATGTTGAGGGATGAGCCAAAACTTGTAGGGCATCTTAAGGTGTAGCTCAGAACTGGCACTGTTGCTTCCTCCCTTACTACACTAGCTAATGCAAGTCACATGGCCCAATCCCACATTGGTGGGGTGAGGAATTAGAGTTTGCCTTTAGTGAAAGGAAGCTTGGGGGCAGTGACAAAAGGGCAGGAACATCAGCCAGGGGCAGAGAGGGACAGGGGACAGGTGATAAATACCATAGCCAGCATATATACTTGAAGGCAGTGAGGTTGGACAACTGCATGCACCTTGTGGCTCTGAGTGGACACGTTGGGTATTCTCCACTTTCCCTCTCTCCATCCATTGTGCAGTGTTGTTACCCATGATTTGCAGCCTGGGAGGTTGGCTTCCCCTCTGGACTGTAGTTGGGTTTAGTCAGAGTGGAGCACTGGAAAAGAGGACAGAAGAATGCCTAGCTGGGGCTGGTGCGACCGTGACTCTTTATAGCAGGCTATAGCTCCTGTTAGGGATACCCCTGACAGCTTAGGGCTTCTAACGATGGTTCTTCCCTTGCCCTTCAGATGTGGGGTGGTGGGAGCCCCCTGCTACTGCTCGCCCCCCAGAGTGCTTTACCAAGGGGCTCTCCATTTTAAACTGCCCCTCTCTTATAAATAGTCCCTTCAGTGAACTCTTCTCAGGCTCCTTGTTGGCAAGTGGCATCTGCTTCTGGCCAGGACTCTCTCAGATATGGCAGGTGCTCAGGAGGTACATGGGTAGTTATTGGACCTCCTTGTTTTTCCTCTCCTCTGGCCTCTACACCACCCACTGATCACTGTGCCTAGCTTGAAACCTCCTAGGATGTGGATCCAGGGCCTCCCTCGGCCCTCAGCAATTGTCCAGCCACCCTCCCTCTGCCAAGAACTTGGCCAGATACGTTCATCTGAGTGAATTCAGGCAGGTGCAGGTCTACTTTTCTTCTCTAAAGTTTTTTGGCATGCCCTCTTGGGCAGTCAGGGAGGGATTCCTTCAAGAGCAACATTTTCTCCATTAATCATGGGAATTTTATTTCCCGGATGTGATTTCTGCCACATCACATTCCAAGGAGGGGACATGGGAGATGTTTGTGGCTACCGAGGTCTCAACATGAGGAACTGTATGTAAAAGCTACCAGTACTACTTGTTTCCCTTAATTTGGAATAGGTGGGTAACAGTACTGGGGCATGACTCAGCAGAGCCATGCATTCGTTTTTTTAAGTAGGAAATAAAGGGCCCTCAAATTTTAATTTCCTGAATGAGTTTGAGAACCACTAGAGTATTTCCCACACTTCCTTGTTGAAGACAGTATCTTGTTAAAAATTCAGATTCCCAGTGATTCAGATTCACAGCATGTGGTGGAGGCATCCTAGGGAGTTCACATTTCTCCTGTGTGGGAAGCACTGGGTCTGGCTAATGTTTCTCATGGATTTTGGTCTCTGGACTAAGGAGAAATGCAATGACGATGATGATAGTGAGGGAGTATGTAGCATCAGAAAGCACAATAGAGTTTGCTGAAATTTCACGTATGTGGTCTGACAGAACCATGTTTAATCTTTCAGCGCTTGTTCTTCAGTGTTGTCTGTGACAACATTATTTTACTAGAATTGAATGGGAAGAATGATACCAGCAGGATTTTATTAAATATCTTAATTAATACCAGACACACAGATACAGAAATCATCATGCTATAAACTTAAAAGCTCCAAGTAAACAGGCCACCCTTTGAGAGCCACTGCAAAACTTCGTTTTTTTTCTTGTGGTACTTGGGGTTGAACCCGGGAACCTCACATGTACTTTGCAAGTGCTCTTCCACTGCGCTGCACCCCTAGCCCATTTTTTAGTTCTTATTTTAAGTCACGGTCTTGCTAAGTTACACAGGCTGCCTCTGGCCTCAAACTCAGGATCCTCCTGCCTTAGCCTCCCACGTTGCTGGGATTACATGTGCCACTGTGCCTGGCTCTCCACTGTATAACTTCTTGATAAGATTCTTTCAGTCTTTCAACTCACTCAATGCCTGGGTCATGCAAGAGGTGTTTCTAGAAGGTTCTAAGAATGGTTTTCTCATGCAGATAGTTCTAAGACTTTTCCAGACAAAGGAAATCCCAATTAACTGCTCTCTGGAGAAGAGTTTCATGTTCCTCCCTAAGAAGGACATGCTGGCTCCCTTTAAGAATGCCATTTCCCTTCTGTAGCAGTTCTACAGAAAGCTGTGTATAATTACTCTGATATCAGATGACTGTCCAGCCTTTGCTATCAAATGTGTTGTGATTGTGCTCTGAGAATTTGGGGGAGAAAATTTCAAACTTAATTAATGTACTTGGGAGTATTATTGAATTTTAATTCGAGTTACTGGGCAGCCTGAGCTGCCTATTAACTCACAGTTCATGTGGGTATTGCTTCTGTGATGGACTGAGGAAATGTCTTGCTGGCAGAGCCGAGTCCTGTCAAGGTGCTGACTGTTGCATTTTTATGTTGCCCTATACCTGCCATTTGTGACATTTAGTTCTTTCAATCCCTTTCAATCCACAGGCCATACTCCTTCTTCTGCCTTCTGCACAATCTATGGCAGTGTTGAATGAATAAATACAAGCCTAAGGGCTTGCAGGGACAGGAGTCACCATGTCCATGTGTTTACTCTTGGCATATCTCCCTCATCCAATGGTGATATCTTGGGTTGAAGGTGATTTATGAGTATCCCTGGTTTAGCGTGTATGTGGGAAGGTAGCAAAGTATTCATTTTCTCATTCTGCATTAAAATAGCATTCACCAAGACTTCAATTAATTGAACTAATACTTATTATATTAAACATTGTCTCTATATTTCAGGGCAGAAATTGGGCCATGGTGAGTATTTGAGAACCTTAGGACCAGGAGCCCTGAAAACACATCCTTCAGAATAGATCTTGCAACCATTTGCCTGTGACCTCACAGCACTGCTTTAAGAGAATGCACTGAAGTTCAAGTGTGAACTCCAGTGATGAGTTCTAAGCTATTTGTTATTGTTTTCCTTCCTGAAAGACAAACGAGTTTTTACTGTGGTATTTGAGGTTCACTTCAAGGGCAACACTGGATGAAGCAGTACTGGTTGGGGAGATTTCTGAGGGCTGTGTACTTTGTAATGCCTTTTATTTACTTACTTTTTTTGTGGTACTTGGGGTTTGAAGCCAGGACCTTGCACATATTTAGCAAGTGCTCTAGCACTGGGCTCTACTCTGAGCGCATTTTTAATTTTATATTTTTATCTTGAGACAGGGTCTTGCTAAGTTATGCAGGCTGCCTCTGGTCTTGAACTTGAAATCCTCTGGCCTCCACCTCTCAAGTCACTGGGATTAGAGGCGTGTGCCACAGCACCCAGCTTTTGTAATGCCCTTTAAAGAACCAAACCAAGAATCCAGCCACCCGTCCATCATTTGTCCATCAGTCCATTTTCCACTCACCCATTCACCATCATGTTTCACTGATTCTGTCCATTCACCAACCCTCCAATTTAGTAAGTCCTACAAGGTATCAGCCCGGTGTTTACATGCTAGGATTCCAATGATGAAGCTGAGTAAGGACAACCATCATTTTATTGAGAATGGCCAGACTGCATCTTACCTATTTCAGACATGTAGTCAGGAGAGATCAAGCTCTGGAGAAAGACATCATGTTTGGAAGAGTGGCAGGTCAATGAAAAAAAAAGAAAACCCTTCACCAGATGGATTTATACGATGCCTGTAACAATGGGCTAAAACATAAATAAGATTGTTTGCCTGGCACAGAATTGGGAAATGTTTCGATCTGCTGAACATAGGGTTGCTATGAGTCGGACTCAACTCAACAGCACCTAAACAACAACAACTCTATGCCAGTCAGTCTCCAGTCTTCAGAGCAGCTCTGTGAGGTAAGAATCGTGTCCTTCATCTTACAAGAGAACAGAAGCTTGTGTACCTTGTCCAGGGCCACCTGACCAGGCAAAGTGGAGCTGGCCTGGACATCTTTGCATCATGAGGACCAGAGTAGCTTTTCCTTCTCCTTTGGGGTATAGTGCGCGCATGCTGTGGCAGGGCCGAGCTGGAGCAGACCTCAGGTGCCATATCTTCTCTTCCTGCAGTATGTTCCACTCTCAGTGAAACAGGGAGAGGGGTCAACTCTCCTTTCTCTGCCCTGCCCTTTATAGCCTCTTATAAACTTGGGGTTTTTTCCGGAGCCCCCTTGTCACTTGTACAAGAGTACAAATGGAGTTCTACTTGGTGAATGTCTAATGATCTAAGACTTACAAAATCAAGGTAATATTAAGTAAGCTCTGTTCTGCCTTCCCACCTTGACAGATGTACCTTTATGACAATCTTGAAGGCCAGGATCAAGCCTGGATTCCTCAGGCTCCTCTGAGTTAGTCAGGAGTGGACAGCTTTTAAAGAGCAGGCTCCTGGCTCACCCCTGCTCGCCCTTTTCTGTCTGACCCCACCCCAAATTGCAGTGGCCTCCTGAGCATGCATGTGCATGGTCTAGCCAGGGCAGTCCTATCTGCGTACGACCCTCATCTACCCCCCTCAGAAAGATGTAGACACTTCCTTCATTCCTGAGGAGGCTGTGCTTTCATGAGCCTGGATTCAGCTGGGCTTTCTCCAGGACCCAGAGCCTGTCCTCAGGCTACCCTCGCTCTCTGTCCTCCTGACTGGCTTTATCCTGGTGGGTGATGACAGAGTACAGGAAGATAGGAGGAAGATACTCCAGGCTGGGTGGAGGGTCAGGGTGGAGTCCAGCTGAGCGAGGGTGTGTGTGTTAGGCAGCCAGCAGGAGGAAGGGCTGGGTTCCTGTTCTCCAGCTCGCCCCGTCACAGCTCTCCCATGGGGTTGCCAAAGACACATTGTTCCTGTGTGTGCTTAGAGCTAGGCTTAATTGTTCAGCTATGGGCCACCCCACGCCTTGTTCTGCTTAGAACTGTCCTGTAGCTATCCACCTAGACACCTTCCAAAAGACATCCACCCTTTCCTTGGCATGGGCCTGGAAGGCCTCGCCTCAGCCTGGGAGGCTCTCCCAGGTCCTTTGCCAAAGTGCACAGTCCCTCTTTGCAGCCCTGTGGCGGGGCTCTGGGTAGGGGTGTGAAACAAGGCCTGCTTCACCCTCTGCTCCCAGAGGGGGAGATGAGGGGTGCCTTCCGGGCCAGAGGGCTCCCTGTTCAGTCAGATCCTCCAGCTGACATGTCCATTCCCTTACCCCTACTCCAAGTAAATGTGGGGCACCTATACCATTGTTTCAGGACAAACTCTGCCGACAGGGCCACCACCTCCCTTTGTGTAGCACGGTGGTTATCAGGGTGGCTCAGGCACAGGAAGTAAGTCCTCAGCCCATGGGCCAGGCCACCTTCCACTGTCTGGGCGGTGCTGCCCTGGAGGGAGCTGTCATGAGGCCCTCCTGCCGTGGCTCCAGGTGCTGGGCTTTGGGGGTAAATAGAGGGCCTGGCCTCTGCTAAGTGGGAGTTCTGGGATCTGGGAAGGCTCCATTTCTCTCCATTCCCCTCCCTCCCTTGCTCCCTTTTCTTTCCACCTTCTCTTCTTCAGGTTGGTGCTAAAAACGAAAGCTATTGTTTGTTTAAAAGGACCATTTGCCTAATGCCCCTGGAATTTATTTGCTGGAGCATTTTTCCATTTTCACATTCAGTTCAGACCTTGGCTGCAGCTGAGTGGTTATGTAACCTGGAATGGAATGAGTCCTCTTGGCTTGAGGAGACCCCAGTACACCCCACCCTAAGCCATTCCTGTGAGGGATGAGTGTGGCCCTGGCTGTATATTCAGGTTGCTTCTGTGCACTGCTTGAGGTGGGGAGCTGGAGAGCTGAAGGAGTTGATAGAGGAAGAGTTGCAGGTAAGAGTTGTCAGGAGGAAGATTTCTTTTGGAGGCTGACTTCTTAGATCTGCTTTAGGACTGCCTCCTCCTCAGCTGTAGACATTGGGCTCAGACCTTCCTCATGTACAAAGCCTGGCCTTTTCTATCAGCCTGTCTCTGAACCTCAGCAAAAGTCCCGAGTATGATTGCTTGAGCCTTGACAGGATTTGGGAAATGTTTCTGGCACTTCCCTCCCTGGCTGGCCCCTGGAGTCTGTCTCCATACTCCTGCCATCCCCAGGAGTGTTGGACTTGGTGGCCACCCTTCTGTCTGATTCCCAGCCTAATGTCCCCTGGTTTCTCCTCTGAAGCCTTGTCTGAGTCAGCAGCGAGTTGATTTCATGGATAATACAGAAAGCTGTGTTTTCCTGAGCAGTGGAATGGTGGAAGTCTCACCTGCCCTGGTTCTAGGAGGAAAGACATATATTATGGTGGATGGGAAAGACATAGTCATGGTGGATGGGATGGGCTGAGAACGGGGCACCCTTTTTCTTCCCTCTTTGTACCCCCATGTTGGGAGATGATAGAGAACCCATTCTGTCCTCTACTCTTCTTTCTCCTTCTGTGTCTTGCAGTGTCTTCCTTATCATTTTTCTGCTTAAACATGCATATCAGCCCTATTTATGACTGTATTCACACAGCTCTAGCTGCTGTAACAAACCTTCAGTTTTCAGTAAGTCAGCCCAATACAAGTGTGCTCATTGCTGACGTGTCACCTAAGGCTGTTGCTTACTGGAGGTCACTTCTTCTGCATGGTGGTTCAGGGATTTCATCTTCCTTCCACTGTTGGCTCTGCCATGGCTGAGCACCTTAAAGTTGTTGGCTCTCTGGCAACCAGAAGAAACATAGCCAGTGGAGAAGGCTTCTTCAACCTTTCTGCCTAAGAGTGACCTGCATCTCTCTCACTCACTGTCCATTACTGAGGATGAGTACATGGCCACATCTGTCCTCAAAGGAGGCTTGGAAGTGTGGCCTGAAGCTAAGCAGCCACCTCAGTCATAATGCCCTGGGGTCAAGGTGAGAGAGAGGAGAAGATGGACTTGAGGTATCAAGGAGATCAGCAGGACATGGTGATTGATGAAGGGAAGTCAGCAGCCCAAGACCTCACCAAGGTTTTCATTTAGAGGACAAGTGGGTGGTGGTGCAGCTTTGGAGATGGAGCCCGTGGGAAGAAGGGACGCTGTTGAGAGGGAAGGCTCCTGCTGTCCACGTGCCCATGTGCTCCAGGTGCTGAGGAGTGTGTTGTGAATACAGGACTGAGTAGAAATGATAGGCAGTGAACTTGGGTCTCTTCTGCCAGTCCCATGAAAGAACAGTTGAAAAAAACTTTGGTAGCTATACTCCATACCCTGAAACCATAGCACCCGAAGGGATTGGACCCATCAGTTTGCAAGTACAAAGCTAGTGATAAGAATAATTAGAAGCCAGTGCTGTGGCACATGCCTATAACCCCACTAACTAGGGAGGCTGAGACAGGAGGATCGTGAGTTTGAGGAAGATGTAGCTGGTGCCACATAGTGAGGTCCCATCTCAAAATAAAAAATAAAAAAAGAGGCTAGGGGTACATCTCAGTGGTGGAGTGCCTAGTCCCGGGGCCAGGGGAAGAGTAATGGGCCGGGGCGGGGGGAGGAAGCATAAACAATGGGCAAGTGTCTTAGCTTAGGCTGTCATAACAAAATATCAGAAACTGGATGACTTACCCAACAGCAGTTCATTTTCTCACAATTCTAGAGGCTGAAGTATAAGACCAAGGCACTGTCATGGTGGCTTCTGGTGAGGGCTCTCTTCCTGGCCGAGGCACAGCTGCTTTCTCCTTGCATCCTTGCATAGTAAGGAGGTAGACGGAGCCAGCTCTCTGGTGTCCCCTTACAAGGCATGTATCCTGCCATGTGGGCCTCACCCTCATGACCTTATGTCAACCTGATTCTCTCCTAAAACATTCTGTTTCCAAATACCATCACAGTGGGGGGATAGGGCTTCAACACAGGGATCTTGGAGGACACAATTCCGTCAACAGCAGCCAGTAGAGGATGCCTCCCCAACCATTGAGCCCCTGTGGTGTAGCAGCCAGTAGAGGAGCCCCTGCGGTGTTGGTTATCATCCCTGTGGGCTGCAGAGAGCAGCGAAGGCAATTAGGCTGCGTCCTGGCCTGCCTGCTGCAGGTGAGGAGGACACCTGCTGTCCTTGCACCAGTGCAGCATCGTCCCTTCAGCCTCGGGTGCATGGTTCTAGGAACACGACACCATGAAGGGTGGGAGCTGGCATTACTCAGACACTCCCTCGAAAAGGAGAGCCAGCCGAGGGACAGGACTGGGGCGGAAGCCACTTTGGCATGGGGCTGATTTAAGTTGCTGCTGCCACATGTGGGACTCAAGGTGCCCAGAGTGCCAGGAAGCCTGGGATCAGCCCCAGGGCCACCTGAGCTCCGGGTCAGCAGGAGGTCGCTGAAGTAAGGATTGGAGGAGGCTTTGCAGGTGGAGGTTGAGATAGAGTCTGACCCCACTCTTGGGTAAAGGCCAAGCTAGTGGCTTTCTGCTAATGAACCTTTATGCCAGGAACAAGGGGAGGGGCCCTGCCTGAAGGGTGGGGAGGTAATCGGGGACCCTGAGCAGGGTAAGGGAAGAGCAGGTGGCTTGATTCTTAGCTGGCACCTCCCATCACTGTCAACAGACTCCTTCATTTCTTTGCCCTCCCTCCTGTTAAACCAGAAGACTGGACAGTGAGGGCCAATTTATAACACAGAGGAGATCAAAATTTTCAGAGTAGAGAAATTTTTTGCTTGCTTTTTGGCTTCTAAATAAAGCCTGCAGCAAGATATCTGGAGGGTTTCTTAGTAAAGGGTAAGAGCACAGGCAGGAGAGCCAGACTGCTGGGCTGAGACTAGACTCTACCGCTTACCTTGGACAAGTTACATAACTGCTCTATGCCTCAGTCTCCCCTCTGGTACAAGAGTGGGAACAGTACGCACATCCTAAGGGCATTATGAAGTCCAAATGAGTCAATATTTATAACCTGCTTAGAACAGTGCTCGGCACATAGTAAAATAGGTGTTAAGTTTTTAAAAATTTCATTGAGGAGTGGATGTAAACAGGAGGGCAGTGATTCCTCATTCTCCACAGTCTTCCTCCTCAAAACTCCCCTAGTTGCTTCCCACTAGAAAACCTGCTTCCTTGCATTGTACCCCTGAGCAGCTGTGCAGTAATGATGATAATTGTTTACAATGCTGTTTTACAATTCCATGCAGGGGAATGTGTTGCTGCTGGGGGAAGGGGATAGGAATAAAGGATAGCTAGCAAGTGCCATGCTTAATTTGCATTATATTTCCTTAAATCCGAAAACAAAACAAAATGAAACAAAGCCTCCAACCTTAAGAGTTGGTGATATGACCTCCATTTATAAATGAAGAAAGTGAGCATCAGAGTGATTTTAGAAACGTGGTCCAAAAAAGTCAGGCATGGTGGTGTATACCATAATCCTAGTCCTGGGGAGGTGGAGGTAGGAGCTTGCCGTGAGTTCAAGGCCAGCCTAAACTATATAATGAATTCCAGGCCAGCCTGTGCTACACTGTGAGACCCTGTCTCAAAAAAAGAAAAATAAAGGAAAAAGAAAAAGAGAAAAGAAAGAAAGAAAGAAGAAAAAGAAATGTGGTTCACGGTCCAAGGACTGACATCCTCATGTCTGAGTCCCTGAACATCACATGAGGCCAGGCCTCTTCCCTTCCTGCATGTTGTTGCTTCGGTTGCTATTGAGTGTGTGTGAGCCTTACACTCCAGCTCCAGGGAGGAGTACCTGCTGCTTGTGAGTGCTGTAGCAAAACAGGAGCAGCCAAGGGACAGGCAGTGATTGAGATACAAGAGGTGTGGTGTGAAATGTCACATGACATCCTGGCAGTGCTTGGGAGTCCAACGGGGAGGTGACACCACCAGGGCTACAGGACTTGAAGAAAGTTTCCCTGATGGAGTATGTGGTACACAGCACAGTTTTAGGCAGAGGAGAAGAAAAGAGTCCTGGATCCCAGGAAAGGGGGAGAGGGACAGGTCAGACTGAGATCTTTGTGTGGTGGGAAGTTGGCGAGGAATGCCAGAATAAGATTCCAGAGCAGGTTTAATACTGGTTCATGTTCTGCAGAGAGGTGGAACTGAAACCACTTATGGCATGTCAGTGTTCTACAAATTAGAATCAAACTTTAAATCATGTGAACCCTGTCTCACAGTAAGTAGTAAAACCAAGATACTTCCCCCTAGGGAATCATGTGGCCCTGAGGGCAGTCTTGTCCTACAGTGTGGTAAGATGACATTGAAAAAGTATCCACACAATTGCTGCCTGGCCTGCAGCTATACCACTGTGGCATCTGATCCTGTCAGATCTCAGAAACTAAGCAGAGTTGGGCCTGGTTAGTCCTTGAATGGGAGACCACCTGAGAACACTAGGTGTTGTAGGCTTGGGAGAAGGACCCGGCAATCCACTCCCAAAAAAACAATCAGCCATTGAAAATCCTATGAATAACAGAGAAGCAGTAACAATACTGTTTTACGTGTTGTATGTAGGGTTGCTATGAGTCAGATACTAACTCGATGACACCTAACAACAACAACAACAATTGCTGCCTTATTTCGTATTTGGGAAACTTTGGGCATTAAGAAGAGCTGTAGCAGCATCATGGTTGAGGAGAAGCCAAATTGGAAGAATGGGGAAGCCAGGTCTCCAAGTATGTCTAGGAGGCACTGAGAGCCTTGGAGGCCTGATCTTGGGGAGGCGGAGCAGACCGAGAGGACCAGGCTGCAAAAGGGCTAGGCCTGGCCATCACAGATGATCAGAAGCCCTCAATTGCCAGCATCACCTCCAGGCCAGACAGCACCGTGTTGGCATTGCAGGGGCCAGGTGAGCTGGGAGAAGCAAACACAGTGAGACAAGCAGGACCAACAAGAAGTACAGACGACAGGGAGCGCTGATGGCGGGTGGCCAGATTGGAGTCTGAACACTATGCAGAGAAAACAACTCAAATTGAAAGCAAACAGACACTAAGTTCAGAAAGTTGTTCTTGCGATCCGAAGTATACAATTCAGAAAATGCTAGAGTAGCATAAACACTGCAAAACAAATTTAGCCACTTAATCTTTCTATTTTAGTAATCACAAGTGGCGCTGGTGATGTGGTAGGAGCTGAGTCCCACTCGGATCGCCATGACCTCACTTGGCTCATGCGCTGGATTTGAAGGACTTGCTTGGTCTGCCTCTCCGTTCCATTCCTTTCCTGGCTTGGGGTGAGGTTGCTAGCCCTGAGATCACGCACGTGTGAAGGAAGCCCTGGGCAGTTTTGAAAGCATTCTCTTTGCCCCTGTGTGTGACAGTGGAAAACGATTCAGTCCTCAGCCAGGGTGACTAGCCATGTGCGTTTGTCTGCCTCTGTGCCCAAGCCTAAGAGGCAATCGGAAGCCCCTTTCACTTCTTCCACCATGGCAGAAAGATTGAAATGCTACTTCCTGTTGCAGATGGTTTCTTTCTTCCATTCATTTATTGATTTATTGAGCCAGTCACCAAGCATTTATTGAGTTCCCACCATTGGCTGGCATTGTGCCTGGCCTTGTTGATGCAACTGGGCAAGGTTTTAAGAGTGAGCATAGGATCCAGCGAGGCCTTTGGGGCTTGGGCTTTGGGAGAAGTATTTTATTTTTTATGCATTTTGTTGGCCAAAGTAAATTCAAGGGATGTGGAAGTAGGCTCTACCTCTTAGTAGGAAAAACTACAATGTCATATCCTTAGGATGCACATGTAGGAAGGGGTGGGAAATTGTGGCCACATGCTGTGGACAGAGCCCATGGGCTTTGCAGTCATCTCAGACTGAGGCCAGATTCTTCATTTAATTGCAACCCTCATTTATAAGATGGAAATGCTAATAGTATCTATCTCAAAAGATCATGTTGAAGACTTAATAATACCCATATGCTGAATATATAGTAATTATTGTTGTTGTTAGGTAGATGCCAGCAAGTCTGTATCCAACTCATAGCGACCGTATGAACAACAGATGAAACACTATTGTCGTGCTTCTCTGCTATTCATAGGGTTTTCAATGGCTGATTGTTTTTTGGGAGTGGGTTTCCAGGCCCTTCTCCCAAGCATACAGCACCTGTGTTCCCAGGCGGTCTTCTATCCAAGTTCTAACCTGGCCCCAGCCTGCTTAGCTTTTGAGATCTGATGGGATCAGATGCCTCAGTGTATGGCTGCAGGCGTATAGTGATTACTCAGTAAAAGATTATATATTTTGCATGTTCCTCATAATTGATTCTATATCCTCATTTTTAGTTTGGAAAATATGGTCTCTATAAGGATCACCCTTCACTGAGGCAGTGGGAAAGATTGTCACCTCTATCTTAGCATAATATAAACTCCAAGTTGAAATTTAACAAGCAGCAAGGAATGAATATTCACCCATGTTGGAAATTTGGAAGGAAGAAGTTAGACCAGAAGGGAAGGAGAGTCTCCTATTGGTAGGAAGCCCTATGAAAGAGGCCATCAGGTAAACATAAGAGCATTTCATGCTTGCCTGTGAAGTCATAGATTATCAATTGGGATGTTCAAGGCCCTCCACAGTGTGGTCTCAGTTTACCCTGCTCTCCTGTACCCCTTCTGTTTCCTGTTCCTGTGCTACACTCAAGCCAAGATGAACTGTTCTCTGGGACCCAAACAAGCCCCTTGCCTTTTCACTCTTCCTACAGCAGGCCCAGAGTGGGAATGGCCTCCCCTCTGCAGGGTTGGTGGTGTGCAGCAGCCAGCTTGAGAGGAATGCCTATGCTGATTGTGGGGATCCTGAGCCAGCCTGCAGCTGGGACCTTGGGGGACTCAGAGTCTGGAGATGGGACAGTGGTACCTCCATGCTCAAAGGCCTTTACTGATGCTTCCTTCCCCTCACTACTTACTATGATCCTCTTGTCTTAAAGTTTGCTGATCTGGTCTGACCTCCCTTTAGGACTACATGGGCAGAAACATCTTTCTGTCAGGCTGGGGAAGTAGCTCAGTGGTACAGTACTTGCCTGCTGTTGTTCTTAGGTGCCATTGAGTTGGGTCTGACTCATAGCAATCCTATGTACAACAGGACAAAACACTTCCCAACACTGTGCCATGCTAGGCACTATTGTCAGTGCTTTTCTGCTATTCATAGGGTTTTTGATGGCTGATTGTTTTAGGAGTAGGCTGTCAGGTCCTTCTCCTT
Organism: Pedetes capensis; assembly: GCA_007922755.1. Taxonomy (NCBI): domain Eukaryota; kingdom Metazoa; phylum Chordata; class Mammalia; order Rodentia; family Pedetidae; genus Pedetes; species Pedetes capensis. The sequence goes on from VMDO01003646.1 coordinate 135,068, forward strand.
AGCCTGCAGTACCTGGTGTTCCCAGGCAGTCTCCCATCCAAGGACTAACCAGGCCTGACGCTGCTTAGCTTCCAAGATCAGGCAGGATCAGATGCCAGGGTGCTATGGAAATCTTTTTTTTTTTTTTCACTTACCTAGCATGTACAAAGCCTGGGTTCCATTCCCATGTGGTAGGGGAGAGATGGCTCCTTCTCCTCTTGCAACAGCATCTTCCTCCATTGACAAAGCACTCCTTCCTAGGAGCCCCACAGCAATAACAGAAATCCCCCAACCACATGCATGCATCATATTTCCACTTGTGTGGGTAGTAAGGTCGCACAGCCTCTTCATCTGCTCCCTTGACCTGCAGTTGCTAGGTGAGAAGAATAGGGTATGGCACCCTGTGTATGTGAGCTCAGTAAATGGCATAGAGAAGTTGCAGTTGTCCATGGTTACCAGCCCTATGACTGTGTGAGGAAGACTTCAGTGTGACTTCCTCTTGGACCCATGATGGGGCTCTGAGATCCCCCACATCCCCCAACCCCCACCAAACCTACTACAGCCCACAAGCAACATTGTGAGAGGCTAGATCCCTTTTCCTCCCCCTCCTAGCCTTCTCAGAGGAAAACGGGAACAGCAGTTCTTTCCTTTCTGCCCTGCCTCCACCTTCCCTTGGAGACTTCTGTTTCTCCCTCCATGACATCTTTCTGAGAAAAACAGCTCCAAAATCAGATCTTACCAGCTCTATAGGGGTCTTTGGGTAGGGAGACTGAGGGTACAATGTGAACAGAGACAGAGCAGCTCCCTGGACAAGAAACTCCCTCAGCCTGCAGAGAACACAGAGGCCAGGATGAATCATGATAATGGGAGTGTGCAGGCTTCTTTGTCACTCGACCAGGTGTTCCCATAAAGTAGTGAGGATGAACATGGGTTATAATCATTAGAATTCACTTTTAATATTCTGTGACCATGAGTCCTTATTAGTAATTCCTAGAAGCAGCATGTTTATGAGAAAGAATCATCTGATTTCTAGAAGCTACTTACATTTAGGAAAATTCTAAGGATTCCAGATAGAGTACTAATAATTTCCAGACACCACGTTATCTGCTAACCATCAATGTAAGCAATATTTGGCTTTATTTCTGGCATTAATCAAACTTAAACTCTGTCAACCCAGGCTTTAGTGCCATTCATATATACATATCAGGACTTGCATTGCTTCCTTTCATCAGAATTTTAAAGTCAAAATTGGTGGCTTTCTTTTTCTAAAAGAAAAATAGTCATAAAGCATTATTTTTTAAAAAACAGTTTTGTTTTTGTATTGCATCAGTTTATTCAGCTGACATTAATCGTGAGTGTTTTGTGAGCTAGTAACTGTCCAAGTAGATAGAAAACTGAGTCAAACAGTGAGATACTGGCCAATTATGTTGCAATAATAGAGGTGTGAAATATAACTAGCAAACTCTGAGGACTGAAGTACATTTCCTTAATTTTTAAAGTGTGCTAACCAGAAATCCACAGTAAGCATCATACTTAGGAATGAAAATAGAAATAATGTGTATGACAGTAGGAACCATAGGCAAGAAGGTTCCCTGACACTGCTACTGATTCTGTAATTATATGAAACATTTTAAATAGAAATAGAAGGGACTTACTTAGGCGGATATCAAAATGTATTGAATGTATTTAAAATCATATATAATTAATATAAAAGTAGAGATCAGTTTTCAAATCTTGGAGGAAAGACTGAACTGTTCACTAAATATTAAGATAAGTGCCTATCCATTTGGAAAAACAATCAGATTTCTACTTTACAATATTTGCAAAAACAAATTCTCCTTAAAGAGTTAAGTATAAAAAGCAAGACTGTAGGGTAATAATAAAAGACTGTCTTCATGAGCTTGGAATAGAAGAGATCATCTTAATACAAGGGACCAATACTACAAAGAATTAGTTGACACAATTATATTAAAACTCTTTCAAACTGGGCATGGTGGTACACATCTGTAATTCCAGTACTCAAGAAGCTGAGGCAGGAGGATTGCAAATCTGAGGCCAGCCTGGGTACAAAGAGAACCCTCCTCCTGAAAAAAAAAATACTTTTATATGACAAGTGATGACATCAAAAGAGTAAAAATCACTAGTAGAAAAAAGGACTAGTAGGCAATGTATAATAGGCAGAGGATTCCTAATCCATATAGATAAGGAACTTTTGGAAACAATAAAGAAAACTCTATACCAAAGCTAAGAAACAAAGAGGTAGCTTGTATTCTAAGACATAAAATAGCCCAATAAACAAACAAAAAATATGTATTCACAAGGCACACCCCTTCATAGAGCAACCTGCATCCAGTGCTGGATCCTCCCAGAGGAGTAAAGGCTAGGGCTCCAACTTGGGCTTGCTCCAGAAGGTCATCCTGTATTTAGGACACTATGTTCATTTGGCTGAGATTTCCATTGAGACTGTGCAGCTCAGCTTGTCCCTCCTCCCAGTCCTGCTTCTGTTCTTGCTCCTCCACAGGTGTTGGTCCCAAGGATAGTACCTAATATACTAATCCTGATGCACACAAATCACTATCTCAGAGTCTCCTTCCCTGAAAGCCAGCTTATGATGATTGAATTGTAGAACCATAGACACCGGGTCTCCATGAGTCAGATCCGACTCGATATCACCTAACAACAACAACAATAAAAACACATGTAAAAGTCTCCACAATACTATATACACATATATGTTTAACATACATTGTTAAAGTTCTACACTCCTTGCGTTCAGCCTGCTCTACCAGTACTCACCGTCTGGTTTCTTGATTGTCCTTACCACTCCAGGCCTTGTGACTTCAGCATCCACTCTCTAATGGTCTCCTCTGAGGGAGATACTCTCATCCTAGATTTCTCTGTGGATCACTCCTCTCCCTTGATGTTGTGTCTCTCTAGACCCTTGGTGGGATCATCGATGTACCCAAACTCACTAAGCATGCTCCATCTTGACCCAACCTTTCAGTGCCCTCATTACTTTGTGGAAAACCACGTATTCCAGCCCTGCAACCATCTTCAAGGTCTGTGTTTCATTAAGTGGGGTTACTTTGCCAGTATTCCCCTCACCTGGTGTGAACGGTTCCCGAGTCATGTTATCATAAGAGGGAAATGATAGGATCTTTCCTGAGAATGAAGGGGTCTTGCTAGCCTTTTAAATGGAGCATCTCTAGGTTTCCTTACTGACAAGTAACAGACAAGGGGCCATGTGACAGGGATGTTTACTTCACCAGACACTTTATGTTGTAAGGTGCCATCGAGTCGGGTCCAACTCATAGCAACCCTCATAAGGGTTTTCAATGGCTGATTGTTTTGGAATTGTTTTTTGGGGGGAGTGGACTGCCACATTCTTTTCCCATAAACATTTTCTGGTAGATCCGTTTTCACCCTGTGTGCCAGGGTGAAATGTGCCTTCACCCTGTGTGTGTGAAATGTGCCTTCATTCACATCTGTTCCCTTGCTAGAGGAGGAAATGAAGGCTCTTTCCACTGCACCATGGTGCCATTTTTTTTTGTCTTGTTGGGCCAGTGGTGGAGAAGGAGAGTGTCCACTGCTGGATGAAAGACTCAGCTACATATGCTGTTTGATGTGTGTCCAAGCCCAGTCGTAAGGCTCCGCCTTCCTTAGATCAGTTGCTGGAGACACAGGCTATTTTAGCCAGGATACTGACAAGGTCTAGGGATGGGTAGGCATTTCTTTTTTTTTTTTTTTTATTAGAAATTTTTAATGTACATCATAATGTGATTCATTTTGACATGCTTTTCGTTGTGACAATTTTCATATATGCAATTTGATAAGCATTATTCATATAGGTTACCCCTTACCCTCCTCCCCCCTTCCTATCTAAGTTTCCCATCCAAGTCTTCTCTATCTTTTACTATATAGTATTTTTCTATATGTCCTTGGGTTCCATTTCTGTTTAAGATAGAAACTTTTCCTGTAGTGGTCTTTGTTTCTATCTTGTTAGAACAATTACATGCGATTTTTAGTCCATTTATATTGACCTCATTCTTATCTTCCCT